>CM066314.1:196441428-196641428 GCA_033807775.1 Saussurea involucrata
TTCCGTAGTTGCATCGATCCTTTTCGTTAGATCGGCTATAGACGCAGTCTCCTCATAAACGTATTTCAATGCTCGTGGTCTTCCCCGAGTGTTAACCATGTTCCACTGTCATCCACACGAGAATGGAGGTAAGAAATAGGCTATATGAATTAAACACATGGAAACGTACTACTACATTCATCAATCAACATAACAATAGTAAGCCAAGCATGCCTCACATAACATCGCATTCATAATAGCATTAGCTAAGTAAAATTATGAACATATTATACACAATAATTCTTGTTACAATCATCACAATTCTTAATTAGCGTAATTCTGTCGACTCTAAGACCATCATCTCTTAGAAGTTCCACCCAAATCTCACAGTGATTTGATGACGACCCTTAGAATACTTAGTGAAAATTGCATTTAACATATGTATGTATTAATGTTTTGCCATCAGCGATAACTTATGTATTAGTGTTTCATCATCAGTGATGGCATACTGAGTATGTTCATTATCGCTGATGATTTCTTATGTAATACTGTTATTTGTAATCCCTGAAGACAAGCCTCGTGACTAAAGAGTTTATCGCTGACATCGAAGACAAAGATGATGAACAAGGACAAGTCTACTCATGATTTGATGTGGACATCAGTGAAACCAAGACAAGTCTACACACGCGCGACAATTCAAGAACAAGGCTTCAGCGATAGCTGACTTACATCAGGCCTCACTGATGGAAGACTTCATCAGCGATCGCTGATTATGAAGCTTGTACTTCAAGAATTGTTTGTCTTATCCTCTTGCACAAAAGTACGAAGGTACAGAAGGAAGTTTACTTTTGTCCATAATCGTTCAACCACTATGCCTCCTACACTGTTCACCATGCGGCCCAACGCATGTCTTGATAAAAGTCAGAAGCATGCTCCCAATGAGAAGCTGACACGTGTAAAGTGCTCCTGCCATGCATTTAATGCATAGGGTCTAAATAGGAGCAATACCCCTTCATTTTGAAGGATCTCCCTGATCTACTTAGTGCGTGATGAAAACCCTTGATTTTCTATCCTTTCTCTCTAGTTTCTTAAGTGCAAGAACTCTTTGTGATTCTCAAGTTTGTTTAGATTAGGTTTACTTAATCTTATTCCGCAACAAACTGTAAGTTGTATTTTGATTTATCAATAAACAATATAGAAAACTAATATTTGTGTTTGTATTCAACTCCCGCTTCTATAAACTTTCCTTTTTGTATAACCCCTACAGAACCAACAAGTGATATTAGAGCATATTGTTTACTCTCATAAACAAGATCTTGCTTATACTTTTCTCTTCCTTGCTATTGTTCTAATGACACTCAACACAAACACAAACTACATTGACAATGGTTCTCTTGCAAAACCTCATCGATTCAGTAAAGATAACTTTAATCTTTGGAAGAATCGAATGAAGCTCTTTCTTGAAGGTGTTGATCCAACTATGCCTCACTATGTTGAAAATGGACCCTATGTTCCATCTGTCATATCTGCTACAGTTCCTGCCACTACTCCTGCGATACCTGAAAGAGAAATCTCTAAATGGTCTGATGAAGACAAGAAGAAGGTAGCCATTGATACCAAAGCTAGATCAATAATATCTATGGCTCTACCTGATGAGATTTATCATTCTGTAATGAACCTCAAAACGTCTAAAGCCACATGGGACACAATTTGTGTTCAATATGAAGGTACATCAGAAGTACAAGAATCCAGAAAGATAAATGTGGTAAGACCATAAGAAAGTTTCATTTGTGGTAAAATGAATCTTTATCTGAGGTACACCAAAGTTTTAACTGTTTATTAATTGATTTAAGAACTGTTGGTAGGACCTACTCTAATTCTGAGACCCTAACAAAATTCCTAGAATGTCTTCCTGGAAGTTGGGACAGTTATACCATGTGTCTTAAACTCTCAAAGATATTTCCTTAAGCACTCTTTATGGCATTTTGCTTAATCATGAGCAATCATGTCAGCTTAAGAAAAATCTTGTAAAAGATTCAAAAGATTCCAAAAGCACACCTGTTGCTTTACTCTCCTCAGAGATGATACCCTCTCAGCGATCCTTTGTTACTATCACTGAGATGGAATCTAACGCTGATGATCCATCAGGAAGTGACATGTCAGAACTTGATGAATAGCTGGCACTCTTGACAAACTCCTTCAGGAGATTTGCAAGAAAGAGTAACTTCAGAAGAAACAAACCTCTTGCTATCACTGACAAGCCAAAATCAACTCCTGTTGATAAGGCAACTGCTATCTGCTATAACTGTGAAAAGAAAGAACATTTTGCCAGTGAATGCAGGTCAAAGAAAGTCTTCAAATCTTCTTCATCCCACAAACATTCTTCATCCTCCAAATCCAGAGATGACAAATACCTTAAGCTGAAGGAAAAATATTTGAAGTTGAAAAACTTCAAGAAAAAAGGTAAACGTCTAATCGCTGAAGAACATGATTGGGCTAATTCTGATGAGGAATCATACTCGGATGAAGAATATGAGGACAATCTCTGTCTAATGGCCCAAATCCAAGAAGTAAAGGAAGAAACCGCTGATGTTTCCTCTACATGTTCTACTCCTCAGGTATCTATCTCCTCTAACCCATCTCTCATTGACGCTGATAGACTTCGTGCTATCGATTCGCTGATAGTTGACTTATTGAAAGCTCTGAATGGCAAAACACAAGCTGAACAACAAAATCTTGATTTAACTGAACAACTTAAGAAATGTCATTTAAAGATCCAAGAACTATCTAATATAGAAGAAAGTTTAAAAGATCAGGTCTATGTTAATCAGCTAATCAACATTGAACGCGAACAAGCTATCGCTAAACTGAAAGCTGAGAAAGCTACTGTTAAAGGATGGTGTAAATCCTCAGCAAAGATCACTAAGATAATCGATGCTTAGATCCCTTTCCATGACAGAAATGGTCTTGGTTTTTATGCTGACAAAGAAGAACCAAGCAAAGATCGTTCCATGCTTAAGTTTGGAATGTTCGTTTCTTCCATCCCTGGCACCTCATCATCTCAATGCTCTTTTTCTATTATCCTATCACTGAGGAATCTCCTATGAGTCCCAAACTCAAGGATAAAGGAAAATCTGTTTTTCAAAATCCTTATAAGGGTACCAAAGTGACAAAGCTGAAGAAGAATAAATCAAAACCTTCAGCTAATCAACCTTCCACTTCAAAAGCTAAGATTCCTGAACATGTTCAGAAATCCATTCCAAAAATAAAGGTTCATGTAAAGGCTAAGAAATCTGAAGAACCTAAGGTTCCTCCGATATCTCATGCTAAAGGCATTCTTGGTACAGGCCTGCTCATTTAAAGCTTTCAAATAATTATGCCTATGGTCCTAAAGCTACTTTCAACTATAGGAAATGCTATCACTGTGGACTCACTGACCATATTGCTAGTAAGTGCCCCACAGCCACCGAAGTTGAGAAATCAGCTAAGGTGAAGATGACTGCCTCCAAGGCAAAGAAGATCATCAAAGATGAAAAACATGCCTAGGTGAAAAATACAACTATGGTTAAGAAATTAACCAACATGAAGGTTACCACTGACGCTAAAACATCAGATGCTGTGAAGATCGTTGATCCTTCCACTTCCTCTTCCACTGACATAGTAAAGTGGGTACCAATTCAAACTTAATCTTCCTTATGATTGCAGGTCTCGAAGGGTATCTAGTATCTTGATAGTGGATGCTCTCGACACAAGATTGGAGAAAAGAGACTGCTCTCTGAATACAAGGAAGAGAAAGGTCCCTCAGTGACCTTTGGTGGAAATGGGAAAGGCTATAATAGAGGGTTTGGGGTACATTCAAATGGTACAACTACCTTTAGAAGAGTCGCTTATGTAGGAGGACTGAAGCATAATCTTCTTAGCATCACTCATATGTGATAAAGACTACAAAGTATGCTTTACTAAGAAAGCATGTTTTGTCGCTGATAAGAAAGAAAAACTTTCTCTCAGCGATTATCGTTTGGAAAATATTTATGTCATAAACATGGACTCATCAACCACTGAGAACATTTGTTTTCTATCCAAAGCCTCATCAGACGTCAACTTGTTATAGCACAAGAGGGTCTCTTATCTCAACTTCAAAATGATGAATACTCTCTTATCAAAACAATTAGTCACTGGCTTACCCCAACACTCATATGCAAAGGAATCTCTTTGCTCAGCATGTGAAAAACGAAAGCAAACAAAAGCTAGTTTCAAATCCAAGAAAGTGTCATCAGTGACAACTCCTCTTCAACTCCTCCATATGGATTTATTTGGCTCTGTCAACATACAATCCATCGCTGGAAAGAAATACACTTTTATCATAGTAGATGAATTCTCTCTCTATACCTGGGTGATGTTTCTCCGATCTAAGAGTGACACTCCAGATGAAATTATTTCATTTGTAAGAAAAATGGGAGTTCTGAACAGTATAACCGTTCGCTCAATAAGGAATGATCATGGAACTGAATTAAAAACAATTATGTTGATAACTTATTTGAGAGCAAGGGAATTTCTCACAACTTTTCAGTGGTGAGAACACCACAGCAAAATGGTCTTGATCTATGCTCAACGATTCTTTCTTTCCTACTCAATTCTAGGCAGAAGCTGTCAACACTGCTTTTTTCACTCAAAATAGCCCGCTGATTATCAAAAGATGTGACAACCGTCAAATTTACGTTTCAGGTTAGAACTGTACTAAACGTTTCAGTTATTCATACTGTAGTCAACACAGTCGAATTTAGCAGTAAAAACAGTATCGTTAGGAAAATTTGAGAATTTTGCCTAGCATTTGCCTAAATGAGTGAATTATCCATAAATCTCATAAAATGCCAATTCAAATACTCAAAATACATATATTTATGTGTATAACCGGACTTTCGTAACGAAGTTTACATGAAGAGTTAGTGGTTGGAGTTAGTCCTTGTTTTGTATGTTTATACATATCGCATATGGACTTTAACCCAAACTAACTTTGTCAAAAATGACCATTAGAGGAATTAAACATGGATAAGTGAAACTAGAATTAAACTCAAAATGTGAAGAAAATGACTACTCATGGTAAATAGGTTATTTATGAAACTTGAGGGACTAAAAGTGAAAAACTGAAAAATATAAAAACAAATTTCGAAATTAATAAGCTCATTATCAGATTTTATTCTTCTCTTCTCCTTCTCCTTCTCCTTCACGACTCAAACTAAAACCCTAGACCAAACCATTTCTATTGAAATTAAACCTCAAAACCTCGATGAAATGAAGAAATCTTGAAGATTTGAAGCTAAATGTTGAAGGTAAACCATTGGGTAAGCTTATTATCTTGAAATATAGGTTAAATTGTTAAAAACACATACTAAGTGGGTGTATTTGTGTTGTTAGGTGCTGGAGTTTGGAAAGAATTAAAGGAATCATCATCTTGAATAAGTTGTAATCATCCTTGAGGTAAGAACTTTGTAGATACTTGAATTAGATGTTTGATAGCTTAAGATTCTAGTGGGTTTTGGTTTGTATGGTGTTCAAGTCTGTAAAACAAACACAAAAATACTATAATCTTGTCAATACATGGTTTAGAATGGTTACCAAATCAAGTGGTAGTGTGAATATGTTAAAAATAGTAAAGCTGGTGCTGTTGGATTGAAGCAGAAAGTTGTTGTCACTTTAAAAATGTGTATAAAATCAACCATTGCTTCAATTGAGGTGTGTAATATATGGCTGGAAAGATTAGTATGTCTAGAACCTATGTTATGAAGAGTCCGAAAGCTACCTTGGACCTTAAGTATGCCAAAATACTGAATTACAGTAGCTGATCTCTGTAAACTCGGGATTTGCACACTGTTGGTATAAAATTCGTATTAAATTGGTCATAGCTCCAAACAACTTGATTATGTTGCGATTGGATTCCTAAGAGGCATATGTATGATTTTCATTTAGACAATAACACCAAGTTCAGCTCCTAAGTATGAGTACAATGGCAAACACAAAGATGGACAGAAGCTGAAATGTGCAGGGATTGCACTGTTTTGTTTGTTTGCTTGATTAACCATGCCATCCTCTAACCAACACTATAAGTGAGTTGTAAGTTTATTATGATGCATATAAAGCTTAATTAACTTAAAAGAAAGCTACAAATAGGATAAATAGGTAAATCAAACATAGTTAATCATGTATAGTTCTAAGTGTACATTACTTGTGATAGGAAATCCGATTACTTAGCAAGGATTGGAACATTGGCATTCGAGCATCGTGTTTGATTATCTCCGCTATATAAAGGTACGGATCTCTTATTTACTTGAAACGGGGGTGACCTATTGATGAGAGTCATTCCATCAAACTTGATTTACCGAATAGTACACTTGTGGTACGAAAATACCTCAATGATGTTGATTCTTGGATTTTTATTGTGTCATTTTGTTGTTGAATTCCATTTGGTGTCCCATTAGTTGAGCACGACCGAGGAATTTTCCAAGTCTAATGCCCCTAATAGGGACCGTTGGCCCGATTCTTGAGTTTTACTCCGAATGTTGAGGCGCGAATGGTATGTGATACATATGACTTGTTGACTCGGTTCAATGACCGTGAGATTATCGATTTGAGAATGGCACGACTAGGTAGAGTCAAGCCATATTTACTTGTTCATTGATTGTTGTTATATCATTGTAATCCGGTTAGATCACATTTGTTGTGATCCTTTACCCAGACACTTCGTCGGGGGCACCGACCTTGTGATGCTTCCATGGTGGCTATAATCACTATGGCGTCCTCGTGTATGCGTGGTGAGTGCGCTGGCCCTGATCAGGCCATGGGGGCGAATGGATATCCTAGGAACAGAACAGAACTAGGACTGCTTTAATAGTAGTCGAGGGCTAGTGGGTGTTGTGCCCACACTGCTAGTTCTCACTTATGCCCATTGAACCGTACATTCTTTGGAAACAACGGGTTTAGTGTATTCAGGTGATTTATGTGAACTTGAATTACACAAAACACGGAACGGGTGATAACGTGAACCCCTGTGTTATATCTTTGTGATATTCGATTGAACTTCTTTATCGTTTCATGGTTATAGGGATAATTTGTACTTACCGTATATTGTTTATTGTTGATTTTGTTGATCTGTTCACTGAGTTTTTGCTCAGCCACATTTGTTATTTTGTGGCAAGTACTAGAGACAGACTAGGGGACTATCCGGGTTGAGAGACCAAGAGTGGATATTTTTGGAGGCTAACTTACCGGACAACCCACTTTTGTGTAGTTACTTTTGGGACTGTATACATATGTATATTCGTACCGTAACGTCCGGTTCTCTATAATTATGCCTATTTTGTTATGAAGTGTACTTAGTTGCTCTGTATGCTTTAAACCTAGTAGGGTTAGAATTGGGGTGTAACATTTATGGTATCAGAGCATAGGTTGCAACCTGTAGAATTAATCTAACTTTGACCTGTGAGAAATGGGTAGATTTAGGACGGGATAGAAATAGTTTATTATGTCATATTATATTATATGTTATTTAGCTAATTCTCTTAGATGAATACACTAATAAATATGTTATATGTGGTGTTGTCAAAATGCCACCAAGAATGAATGCTTAGATGAGGCGAATGGAGGAGGTCTAGCGTGATAATAATCGCCCTCCCAATCAGCCGAATCCGAGGATTTCTAAAGCAGTGCAACAAGCCTTGAGCTTGATGATGCCCGATCAAATAACACAAGTCATTAAAGTTGTGTGTCACGCTGGTGGGATTGTAACTCATAATACTACCGGAAGTACTACTCTTATATATCAGGTACGACCATTACTATAGTTACGACTCAACTAACCTTACATTAATCGTTAGAAACGTTCCATAAACAGAATCTTCGGTCTTTGTTATCGGCCATGAATCTAGAAAAGATATTTGAAATATTGGAATGACCCGATAATATCCAAGTCAGATTGGCGACATACAAACTAGAGGGTGATGTCAATCAATGGTGGCAATCTTGGTAGCATGATTGAGAAGGTAATACGGTTGTGGAAAATCTTATGTGGAGCCAGTTTAGAGATGCATTTATCCATCAATATTTTACTGAAGCCGATCGGGAATCATATATTAGCAACCAAGTGGTAGATCGGGATCGAAAGACAAAGGCAAGCAGACCACTATCAGCAGATTAAACTACCGATGATCAACTTCCTAGGTTACCGGCAGAACGGGAGGTTGAATTCTCAATTGATCTTATTTCAGGAGCAGCATCAAATACCCTTTACCTAGGATCGATTATCTATTCGATCAGTTACAGGTGCCAGTTGCCTCTCAAAGATTGATTTGAGATCATGTTATTATCAGCTCAGGATCAAGAATTCAGATATACCGGAGACTGCATTCCGAACTCGATACGGCCACTATGAGTTTATAGTTATGCCATTCGGGTTGACAAATGCTCCAGCAATTTTCATGGATATGATGAATAGAGTATTTAAGAATTATTTGGACGACTTTTTGATTGTATTCATTTATGATATTCTTGTTTATTCAAAGTCAAAGTCTGAACATGAAACACATCTCCGATTAGCATTGGATACACTCCGAAAGAAAAAAAGCTATACGCCAAGCTATCGAAGTGTGAATTCTGGTTAGATCGAGTGGCATTCTTAGGCCATGTTATTTCAGCTCATGGCATTCAAGTTGATCCAGCTAAGGTTGAAGCCGTTACTACTTGGCCAAAACCAGTAAATGTTGCTGAAGTACGTGCATTTCTGGGTTTAGCTAGTTATTATCGACGTTTCGTTGGGAACTTTTCTAGGATCGCACTTCCGATGACTCAACTCCTCGAAAGGGAGTAAAGTTTGTATGGGGTGACGAACAGGATAAAAGTTTTGAAAAATTAAAGCGACGACTCGTAACTGCACCGATACTTGCCTTGCCATCTGGGTCAGGCGGCTATCAAATTTACAGCGATGCTTCCAAATCAGGATTGGGTTGTGTATTAATGCAAAATGGACGGGTTATAGCTTATGCTTCGCGTCAACTCAAACCGTATGAAGTTAACTACCCGACATATGATTTGGAGCTAGCTGCAGTTATATTCGCTTTAAAGATATGGCGGCATTACTTGTACGGTGAAACATGTGACATATTCACCGATCACAAAAGCCTGAAGTATATTTTCACACAAAAACAACTCAACATGAGGCAACGTCGATGGCTTGAATTGTTGAAAGACTATGATGTTCGAATACAATATCACCCTGGAAGAGCGAATCTTGTAGCCGACGCTCTTAGTCGGAAAGGTGTCAGATCTGTATCATGCTTTTCTGTTCAACCCCAAATAGCAACAGACTTGGAAAGAATGGGAATTGAACTATGTTGTCGAGTTGGAGACAGGTTGATAACTAATCTTACTGTCGAACCGACCCTAGTTTCCAAAATTAAGGAAGCTCAACAATCTGATGAGGAGCTTTGGGCTATACAACAAAAGATACAAGGAGATTCCGAAACTAATTTTCATGTTGATGATAAAGGCGTGTTGTGGTTTCGGGAAAGATTGTGTGTTCCAAATTTTTTAAAGAAAGAAATCTTGGCTGAAGCTCATAATTCTCCTTTTTCTATTCACCCAGGTTCCACAAAGATGTACCATGATTTAAAACAACATTTTTGGTGGAACGGGATGAAAAGAGATGTAGTCGAGTTTGTTGATAAATGCCTAACTTGTCAGAAAATCAAAATTGAACATCAACGAGTCGGGGGATTGTTACATCCATTGGATATTCCCGTGTGGAAATGGAAGAATATCACGATGGATTTCGTAACCGGTTTACCGAGAACTTCCCGCAAGAATAACGCAATATGGGTTGTTGTCGATCGACTTACAAAATCGGCACATTTTCTCCCTATTAAAGAAACGGATTCTATCGGTAAGCTCGCAGATCTCTTTAATCGTGAAATCGTCCGACTACATGGTGCTCCTGTTTCCATTGTATCTGACACGGATCCAAGATTCACTTCACGATTTTGGACTGGACTTCAAAATGCTTGGGGAACCCGATTGAGTATAAGCACCCCATATCATCCACAGACTGATGGCCAGTTCGAAAGAACAATTCAAACTTTGGAAGATATGTTACGTGCTTGTGCTTTGTAATGGTCTGGAAATTGGGACGAATATTTGTTTTTGGTGGAATTTGCGTATAACAACAGCTATCAATCTTCTATCAGAACGGCCCCATTTGAAGTTCTATATGGCCGAAAGTGTAGAGCTCCAATATGTTGGATTGAAGTGGGTGAAAGGAAGATTGAGGGTCCCGAATTAATTCAGATCACTACAGAAAAGGTCGAATTGGCAAAACAAAGAATGCGGGAGTCCCAGTCTCGACAGAAAAGTTATGCCGACAAACATCGACGACCTTCAGAGTTCCATCCAGGTGACCATGTCTTTGTTAAAGTTTCTCAGATCCGTGGTACGCGAAGATTTGGTATTAAAGGCAAACTGAGCCCTCGATATGTTGGTCTGTTTGAAATTTTGGAAAGAGTAGGCGAAGTTGCTTATCGTCTTGCCTTACCTCCACAGATGTCTCACATTCACAATGTCTTCCATGTATATTTGTTACGCGGGTATAATTATCATCCCCTACATGTTATCAACTACCCGCTAGATCAAATTGAGTCAGATCTTTCGTACAAAGAAGAACCAGAACAGATAATCGGACGAATGACAAAGAAGCTATGAAACCGATCGATTCCATATATCAAAGTCATTTGGAAGAATCAAGATTATCGGGAAGCTATGTAATAACCGGGTATATTATTAGTTTATTTAATTTTATAATTTTAGTTTTATGGAAAGTTTGGGTAAATTATAAGTTTAGGGGTGTTTGGGTCATTAATGAGAAGTTCAAGGTCTAAATGGTAAGTATGGGATTGATATACACCCTTAAGATATTCAGATATTTCATTCAGCAGCAACGTCCAGATATTATCAGTGTGTGTGGGTGTTCCTGAGGCAAGAAGAAGCGGAAAAGGGATTCGTACGGTTAGGGCTTCGATTGATTCGTTTGGAGTCGTTATTGAGGTATAGTTTCTTCTCATATTATGTTTGTAATCGGTTATAGCAAGTTTCTATCGGTTTAGAAAGTTTGATTTTAGTGATTTGTGTTAGTTTCAATTGAATCTGAGAAATTGGAACCGAATGTGTTCTTGAGAGTCTCGGGGAAGTCCCGGTAGACTCCCGGTCATTTAGCCTCCCGGTAAGATGGACTCCTGGTCTGGTCGACTCCCGGTACCATGGAGTCCCGGTATTATCGACTCCCGGTAGTGTAGAGTCCCGGTATAGTCAACTCCCGGTGATCGAGACTCCCGGTACTGTGTAGTCCCGGTACTGTGTAGTCCCGGTAGTGTGTTAAGTGCAGTGTGTAATGGGACAGCTGAGGATAGGAACTTGTTAGGCTTCATGTGTTTGGCTAGTAAAGCGGTATATGTATCTTAAATTGTTTCAGATTCTGTGGATTTGGATTGAAAGACTGAATCTTTTGGAGAAAAGCTTGGAAGTGTTTATGGATAAGCGATCGAGGTGAGTTTTACTTTAAAAATATTTTTACTGGAATACATATACGTATGGTTTGGGAATGTGATAATTGGTGATTATGTGTCTATATGTGCGATATATGTGAATTATAATATATTGAGGTATTATATTTACATGAGTATTATAATGTGTGATAATACGTTGGTCGGGCTTAGGACCGGTGTGTTTGGCTATAGAATCCGTATAGCGTTGTTTGGTGAGTAGCCGGGTTCCGGTGAGCGGACCGGTGAGTAGCCGGGTTCCGGTGTGCGGACCGGTGAATTAGTTGGCTTGCTACCAATTAATATGGCCAGTTGTGGAGGAATAAGGTAGGATGAGATGCATGAGTCTTAATGTGGTGTTTATACGTATGGTATGTGTGGTGTTTGTATACTTACGGTATATGTGTGATTTGACACGAAGGTTGTATATAAATTATTTTGAAACATGGTTTTATATAAATTGGTTTTATAACGAATTTGAAACGACAGGGATTAACTCACTAGACCCGTTTGGTCTAACCCTCATTTTGTTTTCAAAAATATGTTTTTCAAGGTTAAGGATCGGCAAAGGAGAGGATAAAGTGAAGGACGCTTATATATATATATATATATATATATATATATATATATATATATATATATATATATATATATATATATATATATATATATATATATTGTAATTTAGGAGACCAAAGGGACCGTACTTGGTTTGTTATGTAACTTTCGTTGTAAATCAATGTTATATATGCATGTTATGTTATATGTTGTATGTTATGGGAACTGGGTTATTACAAATGGTATCAGAGCCCTAGTTTATGGGATTTAGGTATTGGGATTTATACCTAGACTTAAACTGCATGTGAAGTAGGATGTCCCTATTATTTTAGAACCTTGGGATGTTAAGTATAAAAAGGTAGAAGGGACATCATGTAAGGTAATTTCAAGTTACACCTGGCCAGTGTAATTGTGAACTTACAAGTACATGTTTGAACTGGAATACCTTATTATATGGGGAATGTGCTTATGTGTATATTAACCTTGTTGAATCAACAGAGTGGCAAGTCGGACTCGACGTATGGATATAGACGAAGAAAGGTATATTTCTATAAACTCTACACGTGCTAAAGTGCTATTTGATTTCGGTGCAAACCGATTAATTGTGTTTTCATTCTTTTGTTGCTTATTTGCATTAAAAAGGAACTTGATAATTGTGTTGGCAATATAGATGGGAGTGGTGTACCTATTAAGTTATTTTCAATAATCTTGTTGGAATTCGAGGTAGTAGTAAGCATAGGATGGTGTTGGAACTTGATCTTGTTAAAACTTTTGATTAGGTAATGATAAGTGACCCTCGGTAATTCGGTAAGAGAAGATAAAATTGATATACTGGAATAAGTGAGGTTATGATGAAAGTAAGGAATTATTGGGGGATTGATTTAAAGTTTTCAATTGTTGGCAAATTCAATTGGAAGTATAAAGGAAGAGTTGCAGCATGGTATGAGTCATCTTCTTCAAAGTTTGATTTCTTCTTCTTTTCTTCTCTTTATTGATTAGGCAAGTTTATGGTTGGGGATTTGATAAATCCAATTGTTGGATGAGCTTTAATCCATAAGAAAGAAGGCAAATGATTTTGGGATTGATACCTTATAAATTTTGATCAAATCAGTAAGAAGCTTCATCATGATTGCTTGATAATCTTTATTGAGTTTTTGAGTTTTGGAGTAAAAAAAATGGTGAATCATTAGATGGATTGGGTGGGTTTTTATGCCGTTTAAAATGATGGTTATTGGTTCTTAATGTTTATGGTATCTAAAATATCGATTTCTGAGCCTTAGAACTGATTTGGGAATATTTTGGGGATGTAATTATCAGTTTAACACCATTTTGGTGGCGCCAATTTAGGTGTTCGGTTTGAACTAAAGTGTATCCCGGAGCGTGTGTCGAAATGCTTAGGCTAAGGTGAATTCCCTTACCTACTTTGTGTGAATGAAAAGTTTTACGAAAGGTTTTCATAACTGATTATGGTTACGAGCATGTTGATCGGATTAAATTATTTAAAAGATTTTATATTACGCGATGTGAAAACGTTTATTAAAGCATACGAGTTGTTTACATGTTCAATTCTACGTAATTGTTGATTGCATGATGTTGTGATGTTGTTACTATGTGTGGAGTCGGGTTGCACAGTGAAGAACAATTATGAATGCCATACCTGGCTTAATAAGGTGATGAAAAGTTGAGACCACTGTGCAATACCCTTATGTGGAGTCGAGCTTTTGAATTCGGAATGTCGGTATGATTGTGTTTGAACTATTGCTTGGTTATGTAAGAATGGTTTTATTTACGGTAAGATTTGAAAGGGTTGAAGTGAATCCTTGTGGTGGAATGGTAATAAGTAGCGTTACGTTACTTGATGTAATATTATCGGCGATGGGACTGGGTACTGGATAGGTTGAAAATTTGATTTTACACTATGAAAAGTCTTGTGTTTTTCCTCAAGTGAGAACGGTGGGGGTATAAGTTGGTTATGAAGCTTTGGATGAAGTAGGTTCTGTTAGGAAGTGTGATAGGTGTGCTTAATTACTGTTGTTCTGATTTTGTTAGTATGTGAAGTGTGATGGCCTGAGTGTAAAAAATAGTAGTAGTGTGTGGAACGTGAGGATTATGTGTGGAGAGTAACGGTAGTGTGTGAAGTCTTGACCTGGTCATGAAGGTGACAGTTTAGTGAGTTGTGTAGATTATACTTATTGTGATTGTTGACACTATCTAAAAAGAGTATTGTTTAAAGGTGTGGGGTGATGTGGATAAGATGGTGGTAGTTTATAATTAGTGAGCGTGCGAGGTGTGGTAGTAATGAATTTTTGTAAGGTTAAGTGATGGATTAGTAATTATATGTGGTGAGTATAAGTGGAAACCTTTGCTAGGGATTCTGTTTATAAGTTGTTCAGATGTGACAAAAGTATGTGTGGAGAGGCATGGATGTCTAAGTGGTGCGTAGAATTGTTATTCGAGAATAAGAGAAGGGAGTGGCAGTAGATGGTTAGCTAAGGAGTGGAGTATTACCGTTTTGAGAAAAGTGTGTGGTTGTTTCGAGCATTGAGTGTGATTTCGGATTAACTCGGTTAAGTTCCTAGTATGAGGTGTGGTGAAATTGTTGGTTAAGTATGGTAATCGTTGAAATTGGGGGTGTGCGGTTGGTTTGGAAGTGAAAGAAAGCTAGCTCGTGGGTGAGCACCTCCTAGTGAGCTGTCCTTGGGGAAACATGTTTTATGTTGAGAAGAGAGTGGAAGAAAGTAGTCAAATGTAATGCTCAGGGTGAAGGACCATTGGATAGGACATGGTAGTAGTGCGAGAGTGATGTTGTGGCAAGTGTGGGAATCAATTGTTATTTATGGTTCGTGATCGGGGTAATTCATGCAAGAAAGTGTTATCTGTCTTAGACATATTTTGGGTTAGAGAAGCGACGATAGAGTGGTGTATAGTCTATGGAGAAAAGTTTAACTGCGGGTTAAGATGATACTCCAAGTTGATTATGTGATTTATGAGAGAGTAGAGTGTCGTTATTTTTGGAGTGTTGGATTGTTATTGCAATTTTAGTGGAACTGTTTGATTAGACTTGGTCTTGCATGTGTGAATATGATTTCGATGAATAACTTAGTGTCAAGTGTATTTAAGTATTGATGTGTGATTATCATGGTTATGCTATGCTGGCATAAGAATTGGGAATGGTTGAATGAGGTATTCGGGTTTGATAAAATTAAGAAACTTACCCATAATATAAAATGATTTTGTTGAGTATAATTTTATTTCATGGAAGAGTATAAGAAATAGATTGTACTTGCTAAACAAGTTTTATATGGAAAGTGTATGTTTATGATTTCGAATTAGTATTGTAAAAGTGTAGAATACGACGTTTGTCGTGAAAGACTGATGGAGTAAAAAGTAGTATTAGCGTTGTAAATGTTCAGAGTAAGCATAAAATGTGGTGTTATTTGGATTAGTTTCATGTGAATATAAGTTATTTCTTTTTATGATCTATCGAGTTATTTTGAGCATTCGGGGGATTTTATTTTTGGGTGATTCGGCAAAAAATTTCGATTATGGTTATTTTAAGATTTGGATCGACTTTGTAGGATGGATTAATTGAGTAAATTGCGGATGATATGTGTAAAGTGCGGTTAGTATTAATAAGTTGGTGGTTATCGTTGTTTTAAAAGGGGTGGAATTTTTGTGTGGAATTAAAATTATTGATGTTTTGGTAATATTGAGAATATCATACTTGTTCTTCAAAGGGTTATTAGTTTTGACTCTAAGTGGAAAAGAAAATGGAGGGATGATCTTATTTTAAGATAGTAGAATATATGGCTTTGATTGAGTATAGTGAAAACTAAGTTTTCAAACCTTTTCGTCTAACCGAATTCTGGGACGGAATTCTTTTAAGGGGGAGATGTTGTAATAACCGGGTATATTATTAGTTTATTTAATTTTATAATTTTAGTTTTATGGAAAGTTTGGGTAAATTATAAGTTTAGGGGTGTTTGGGTCATTAATGAGAAGTTCAAGGTCTAAATGGTAAGTATGGGATTGATATACACCCTTAAGATATTCAGATATTTCATTCAGCAGCAACGTCCAGATATTATCAGTGTGTGTGGGTGTTCCTGAGGCGAGAAGAAGCGGAAAAAGGATTCGTACGGTTAGGGCTTCGATTGATTCGTTTGGAGTCATTATTGAGGTATAGTTTCCTCTCATATTATGTTTGTAATCGGTTATAGCAAGTTTCTATCGGTTTAGAAAGTTTGATTTTAGTGATTTGTGTTAGTTTCAATTGAATCTGAGAAATTGGAACCGACTGTGTTCTTGAGAGTCCCGGGCAAGTCCCGGTAGACTCCCGGTCATTTAGCCTCCCTGTAAGATGGACTCCCGGTCTGGTCGACTCCCGGTACCATGGAGTCCCGGTATTATCGACTCCCGGTAGTGTAGAGTCCCGGTATAGTCAACTCCCAGTGATCGATACTCCCGGTACCAAGGAGTCCCGGTACTGTGTAGTCCCGGTAGTGTGTTAAGTGCAGTGTGTAATGGGATAGCTGAGGATAGGAACTTGTTAGGCTTCATGTGTTTGGCTAGTAAAGCGGTATAAGTATCTTAAATTGTTTCAGATTATGTGGATTTGGATTGAAAGACTGAATCTTTTGGAGAAAAGCTTGGAAGTGTTTATGGATAAGCGATCGAGGTGAGTTTTACTTTAAAAATATTTTTATTGGAATACATATACGTATGGTTTGGGAATGTGATAATTGGTGATTATGTGTCTATATGTGCGATATATGTGAATTATAATATATTGAGGTATTATATTTACATGAGTATTATAATGTGTGATAATACGTTGGTCGGGCTTAGGACCGGTGTGTTTGGCTATAGAATCCGTATAGCGTTGTTTGGTGAGTAGCGGGGTTCCGGTGAGCGGACCGGTGAGTAGCCGGGTTCCGGTGTGCGGACCGGTGAATTAGTTGGCTTGCTACCAATTAATATGGCCAGTTGTGGAGGAATAAGGTGGGATGAGATGCATGAGTCTTAATGTGGTGTTTATACGTGTGGTATGTGTGGTGTTTGTATACTTACGGTATATGTGTGATTTGACACGAAGGTTGTATATAAACTATTTTGAAACATGGTTTTATATAAATTGGTTTTATAACGAATTTGAAACGACAGGGATTAACTCACTAGACCCGTTTGGTCTAACCCTCATTTTGTTTTCAAAAATATGTTTTTCAAGGTTAAGGATCGGCAAAGGAGAGGATAAAGTGAAGGACGCTTATATATATATATATATTTTTTGTAATTTAGGAGACCGAAGGGACCGTACTTGGTTTGTTATGTAACTTTCGTTGTAAATCAATGTTATATATGCATGTTATGTTATATGTTGTATGTTATGGGAACTGGGTTGTTACAAGCTACGTGGGAACAAGAGGAATCGTTCAAAAACGAGTATCCGGATTTCTACAAAAACTGTAAGTCCTTTAACCCTACCTAGATTTCGAGGATAACTTTGTCAAAAATGACCATTAGAGGAATTAACCATGGATAAGTGAAACTAGAATTAAACTCAAAATGTGAAGAAAATGACTACTCATGGTAAATAGGTTATTTATGAAACTTGAGGGACTAAAAGTGAAAAACTGAAAAATATAAAAACAAATTTCGAAATTAATAAGCTCATTATCAGATTTTATTCTTCTCTTCTCCTTCTCCTTCACGACCCAAACTAAAACCCTAGACCAAACCATTCCTATTGAAATTAAACCTCAAAACCTTGATGAACGGAAGAAATCTTGAAGATTTGAAGCTAAATGTTGAAGGTAAACCATTGGGTAAGCTTATTATCTTGAAATCTAGGTTAAATTGTTAAAAACACATACTAAGTGGGTGTATTTGTGTTGTTAGGTGATGGAGTTTGGATAGAATTAAAGGAATCATCATCATGAATAAGTTGTAATCATCCTTGAGGTAAGAACTTTGTAGATACTTGAATTAGATGTTTGATAGCTTAAGATTCTAGTGGGTTTTGGTTTGTATGGTGTTCAAGTCTGTAAAACAAACACAAAAATACTATAATCTTGTCAATACGTGGTTTAGAATGGTTACCAAATCAAGTGGTAGTGTGAATATGTTAAAAATAGTAAAGCTGGTGCTGTTGGATTGAAGCAGAAAGTTGTTGTCACTTTAAAAATGTGTATAAAATCAACCATTGCTCCAATTGAGGTGTGTAATATATGGCTGGAAAGCTTAGTATGTCTAGAACCTAAGTTATGAAGAGTCCGAAAGCTACCTTAGATCTTAAGTGTGCCAAAATACTGAATTACAGTAGCTGGTCTCTGTAAACTCGGGATTTGCACATTGTTGGTATAAAATTCGTATTAAATCAGTCATAGCTCCAAACAACATGATTCTGTTGCGATTGGATTCCTAAGAGACATATGTATGATTTTCATTTAGACAATAACACCAAGTTCAGCTCCTAAGTATGAGTACAATTGCAAACACAAAGATGGACAGAAGCTGAAATGTGCAGGGACTGCAGTGTTTTGTTTGTTTGCTTGATTAACCATGCCATCCGCTAACCAACACTATAAGTGAGTTGTAAGTTTATTATGATGAAGATAAAGCTTAATTAACTTAAAAGAAAGCTACAAATAGGATAAATAGGTAAATCAAACATAGTTAATCATGTATAGTTCTAAGTGTACATTACTTGTGATTGGAAATCCGATTACTTAGCAAGGATTGGAACATTGGCATTCGAGCATCGTGTTTGATTATCTCCGCTATATAAAGGTACGGATCTCTTGTTTACTTGAAACGGGGGTGACCTATTGATGAGAGTCATTCCATCATACTTGATTTACCGAATAGTACACTTGTGGTACGAAAATTCCTCAATGATGTTGATTCTTGGATTTTTATCGTGTCATTTCTTTGTTGAATTCCATTTGGTGTCCCATTAGTTGAGCACGACCGAGGAATGTTCCAAGTCTAATGCCCCTAATAGGGACCGTTGGCCCGATTCTTGAGTTTTACTCCGAATGTTGAGGCGCGAATGGTATGTGATACATATGACTTGTTGACTCGGTCCAATGACCGTGAGATTATCGATTTGAGAATGGCACGACTAGGTAGAGTCAAGCCATATTTACTAGTTCATTGATTGTTGTTATATCATTGTAATCCGGTTAGATCACATTTGTTGTGATCCTTTACCCAGACACTTCACCGACCTTGTGATGCTTCCATGGTGGCTATAATCACTATGGCGTCCTCGTGTATGCGTGGTGAGTGCGCTGGCCCTGATCAGGCCATGGGGGCGAATGGATATCCTAGGAACAGAACAAAACTAGGACTGCTTTAATAGTAGTCGAGGGCTAGTGGGTGTCGTGCTGTGACAACCGTCAAATTCGCGTTCAGGTTAGAACTGCACGAAACATATCAGATACTGATACTATATGTCACACTGTCCAATTTTAGCAGTCAACCCGGTACAGTAGGAAAAATTGAGAATTTTTGCCTAAAACCCCTCAAATTAGGGAATTATCCATACATCTCATAAAATGCCAACCAAAAATATCTTAAATACATACATATCTATACTACCTTAATATTCATCTTTATCAAAACTCTTAATTACCAATTTTCATGCATGGTGTACAAGTATTTTGTGCATAAAATCAGAAAAACTCTTAATTACAAGTATTTATGCATTGGGTACAAGTACTTTGAACCTAAAACCAAAACTACCACAATTTGGGTATGTCTGAGAGTTTCCTTTTCCCTCTCCAGAACTTTTCATCCTCCATTAATTATTAACCCAGCTTTCCAGACCAGATTTGATTCCTGAGAAGCTGATTTGATTCATACCTCTCGATCCCTCCAAATATTTCCAGACCCCAAGACCGATTCAAATGAATTCAAATTTAACCCGCTCTCCATTTCATTCTGCATCTCTCTCTCTCTCTGAATTCTTCAAATCTGTTAGAGCATTGTTGTATTCAAGATTTACTGTAAAGTCAATGTACTGTATGAGTCTATACAGTATTGTGAATGCCTTTATACCTTGTATGTTATGGGTATAAATAGGCTTGTCTAGACCATTTGTTAGTAACACTTCAAAACACTTTAGAAAGCCTTTGTAATCTTTTAGAAACCTTTTGTAATCCTTTGAGCTCAATACATGGATGACATATTTGCTCTCTAGATTCTCTCTCACTACATTCATATCTTATTGCTAGAGATTTGGGATTTAACAATTGGTATCAGAGCTAAACAGAAGATTCAAGCAGATTGAAGAGAAAATTGAAGAAATTTTACACTAAGTGCTCAAGAATTCGGACCACTCATTCTTTACTGTTCATCTGAAGTCTTATCATTAAGACATAAATTTTTCTTAAATTTTGATCTTTTGATTCGATTTCTTGCATCACTGAACTCGGAATTGATCACTGAATTCTTGAATCAACATCAAAAACTGCGCAGAATCGACAGATCTGATCAATTTTTGAAGTTTTTTCAAAAAGTTCAAAATCACTGTTTGGATCTTAATCTGGTTAAATTGTCCGAATTGTGAATCGTGATTAACAGGAAAAGTGTGCGGATTTGAATTACGAGCATTTTGATATAAGATTCATCAAAATTGATCAAGAATTGAAAGAGATATGGCAAATTAAGTGATTCTGAAGTTCGAAGTGGTGAATTCGGATCATTCTTGGTGAATTCGGATCATTCTTGATGAATTCGGATCATTCAAAGAAGAATTCGGAGTGTTCTTGGAATTACAAGTGTAGAATTCGACTCAACAAGCATTCGAATTCATAGAATTCGAACTCTGTTAAGTTCGAATTGAGGCTGAATTCGAACCCTTTAGATTCGAATTGAGAAGTTGAGAATTCATCTGAGTTGGTTTATTTTTCAAGTAAAGAATTCGAACCCTGTTGAATTCGAATTGATTGAATTCGAATCAAGCTACGTTCGAATTGAGTGAATTCGAATCAAGTGACGTTCGAATTGAGTGAATTCGACCAAGGTACATCCGAATTGAGTGAATTCGAACCAAGGTACGTCCGAATTGAGTGAATTCGAACCAAGGTACGTCCGAATTGAGTGAATTCGAACCAAGGTACGTCCGAATTGAGTGAATTCGAACCAAGGTACGTCCGAATTGAGTGAATTCGAACCAAGGTACGTCCGAATTGAGTGAATTCGAACCAAGGTGCGTCCGAATTGAGTGAATTCGAATCCTTCTTGATTCGAATTGAGTGAATTCGAATCCTTCTTGATTCGAATTGAGTGAATTCGAATCCTTCTTCATTCGAATTGAGCAAATTCGAATCCTTCTTCATCCGAATTCATTGAATTCGAACCCTTATTCATCCGAATTCATTGAATTCGAACCCTTATACATCCGAATTCATTGAATTCGAACCCGTATACATTCGAATTCTTGTGAATTAAAAAAAAATAAAAAATAAAAAAAAATTGAGAAAAATTTTTTATCCCGAAATTTTTTCTATAGTGTATTTCATACACTGTAAGAGCTTTTCAAGAAAAAAATTTATATATTTTTTTTGTGTATTTTCATACACTGTCTGCTTGATCTTCTGAACGATCAATTTCTAGCAATATTCAAAATGGTTTTACAACAAGTTATTGTTAAAAGCAGTGGTGAAGATTTGAAACAAACTCTGAAAAAGGAGAATCCTCCAATTGCAAAAGTTTTTGTTAAATCAAATGTAAAGTTGCAACAAGTCATTATAACAGAAACATCTGTTAATTCACATGTATCTGTTAAACCAAATAATGAAGTGTTGCAACAAGTCATAATAACAAAAACACCTCCAAAGCCACTTGAAAAAGCTAAGGCAAATAATGGAATTTTGCAACAAGTTATTTTATCAGAAACATCTCCTATATCAGAAACTCCTGTTAAAGATAATGCTTCAAATTCTTCAACTCCTATTTTAAATAAAGCATTGGAAGAAGAAAATGTTGATCTGAAAAGACAAATTTTAGACATTTCTTCTTCAAATGCTAAACTTACTAAAAGAATAACTGATCTTGAAGTTTATATTGCAGATCTTGAAGCAAAGAAAGACAACTCAAGTCTGCACGATCAAATCGAGAATCTTCAAGAGAAAGTAACAACTCTTCAAAAAGAAAATGCCGATTTGAAGAGTAGAGAAGAAAAGAGAGTGAAGTGGAACTTAAAGTTACATGCTCAATTAAAAGAAGTTAAAGATATAGGGAAAATTTTGGACAGTGAAAATGCCGATTTAAAGAGAAAACTGTCTAATTTTTCTTTTGAAGAAAAGAAAGAGACTGAGCTGAAATGTATAAAACATTCAAAACAAGTTTCAGACTTTGAGAAAGTTTTATTTTTAGAAAAAGACAAGCTCGAAAAAGAAAGAGCTAAATTTGAAACTGAACGAAATTTTTTTGAGATTAAAAGTTCTGAACTTTCCATAAAAATCTCTGAATTAGAAAATCTTTTGGAAAAGGAAAGAAAAGATTTCACGAAAAAGAAAAATCTATTTGAAAAGGAAAGTAAAACCCTTAAAAAGAAAAATATGGAAATTTTCAAAGAGATTACTGATAAAAGAAGGTTTTTGGAAAAAGATTTTGAATCGGAACGTGTATATTTTGAAGATGTGATTCTTAATCTTACCAAAAGATTATCTGGTTTATCAGCTGATATTATGAAGGATCAGTTGATCAAATCTGATCTCCAAAAGAAATTTGATCTAATTTCTAAAGAGAAAAATGTTTTAATAAACAAAGTCAAAGAACTTGAAGACGTCATTTTTAAATTTGATGTCTCAAAGCAGGCTAGTCATAATTCTATCTTTCAGACTCCATTTGTTGATTCAAATGATTCTGAATGTTCTTTTAAAACTGCTTCAAGTTCAAGTTTTAAAAACATTCCTTCTAAACAATTTAAAAGATCAACAGATTTCTCAAAAGGTCAGATTCGTTCTTCTAATCTTTTCTATAATCCTTTGTTTGATAAATCGGATGATATTCTTAAGGTGCCTAAAATTAATACTTCCAAATCTGAAGAAGTTCCAGTCTTCAAGAGGGTGAAGATGGAATGGAGAATCAAAGGCACAACAATTCCAAAGAAAGATGTGCCAAAATCATCTGTATTCACATCAAATGCCAAGAAGAACAATACGCCAAAAGGTAAATCTTATGCTAAACCTAATCCTATTCATCATGTAAATCATCTGATTAGGTTGGCCCATAAGAAAATCTGTTGTTCTTACTGTGGTTCAAATGATTTTGTGCATAAAGATTATACTTCTTTTTGGTACGGTACTTATAGTATTCCTTCAAAGAGATCTACACCTAACCCACTAGGACCCAAGTGCCATTGGGTACCAAAATCTGCTTAATCTGTTTTGCAGGTTCTTCATGTGTTGTACTGATTTGTAGATACATACCACACACATGACTGAAAACAGAAGAGAAGCGGCGTATTTCTTTGAAGAATATTTGTACCATTAAGGGGGAGACAAATCATGTATGGTTTCTGAATACATCAATTCAGGACCCGTGCTTAAATGTAATTGGCTTTTGAACATATCAGTTCAAAACCCGTGCTTCAACGACTATGGCTTCTGGACAAATCAGTTCAGGACCCGTACTTCAACGACTAAGACTTCTAAACAAATCAGTTTAGAACTCACACTTCTCAGGTGATATCCTTAACTGTTACATCTTTTTGTTTCAAGGAACGTGGCAAAAGGTAACATTGGATTATATTTGTTTCTACTGATTTGAAAACTTGAAACTTTACAAATTTAATTCAATAAGATGAAATTTTCAATTTTCATTCAATGAATTAAATGTGTGCTAAAAGATGATTTTACAAGAAACTTTGTACTATCTGAGCTAGATTTGCTTCAATTTTCACCTCTAAAATAAATCGAAAGGTCAGCAAAACATGAATGAAATTATGCTGAATGCTCAAAGTTATGTGAATCTGGATATATATAGAATATAATGCTCAAAAAGCCTATATGTCAGAATGATGGATGGAAATGAAAATATGGGCAAAGCAATATGTTTTAGAACCAAGTGATTGAGATAAAATAGTTGCACTATCATTTAGTTTGAAAGTTTGTGCCTGTGGCCTTTCTGGTTTGGGAGAGTAAGTCCTAAGGGGTGCTCGACACCTAGTCCCTAAGATCAACTGGTCTGGGATCGGCTGACCCAAATCCTGCAATAGAACCAGATAGAAAGCCATGGGTTTAAGATATATCGATGTGGCCTTTCTGGTTTGGGAAATTAAGTTCTAAGGGGTGCTTGACACCTAGCACCTAAGGCCAACTGGTCTGGGATCTGCTGACCCAAATCCTGCTATAGAACCAGATAGAAAGTCATGTTTAACGGTGTATCTTATTCTTACTAAACTTTTTGATCAAAAGATGCCAATGAGCACAAAAATCAAAAGATGTCAATGTGCACAAATCAAAAGATGCCAATGAGCACAAAAGCAAAGATGCCAATGAGCACACATCTCTTGAAACTTGGGAAAATACAAAGTCGCGATAAACCCGTAAATTTGTGAAAATTCTGATTTTGGACAAATAGTGTGAGTAGAGCAAAGTATTCTTATATGTTTTAGAATGGCATATGCTTGATGTTAATCATATTTCGCATGCTAGCACACCAAATAGATTTAATAAAGGGGTTGAAACTGAACGTTTTTAACTTGATATGCAATGATGACTTGTATTTGATTCCAAACACATGCATTTGATTTCATTTGATTGAAAAATCTGTTAAATTTCATTAAGTTGAATTTCTTTTGTAAAGTTTTCAAATGATCAAATGTTTGTAGTTATAAAATAAAATTCAATGAATGTTATTTTCCTTGTGTAAATTTGTTTTAAAATTTGTGCTACAATTTCAAATACTGTACGTTATTGAAATATATGCATACTTTCAGGGGGAGAAAATAAATTGCTCCAGAATTCTTATTTTGAGGGGGAGCAAGGTTATTCTGTAAGGAGGAGATTGTTAGCAATACTCAAAGACACGACTGAAATTGAAAATGGTTTTCGATGCTCACCATCATCGAAAAAGGGGGAGAAAAGTTTAATTTCAATTTCATGTCAAAGAATTTTCAAATCAAAGATATTTCAAGTCAAAGATTCGTAAAAGTTTAATTTCAATTTCATGTCAAAGAATTTTCAAATCAAAGATATTTCAAGTCAAAGATTCGTGAACAAAGACTGATGATTGGGGAGAAGGATCATGTGAAGTCCAAATGTTGCTGAATTTGGTTATCTTAGTTCTGAGTGGTTCTCGGAATGCGCTTACACCTAAAAGTTCAACAATGTGGATGGTTTCACATCTTTCTGATCCAAACTCTAATTGTTTCTGATTTATCTTGTTCCGAATTGATGGTTCTATATAAAGATATGAAATCCATGTTCAAAACTTGAAGACAATCTGTTGAAGATTTTATTGAAGAAGATTGACTTTTCAAAGAAAAAGACAATGACTTTTCATGTTTGTCTGAAGATTCTTCAAAGTTGAGTTCTTAAAGAGTGTCAAAGCATATAGTTCGCCGTGAACTAGTGGAGATAAAGCTATTTGAAGATGGTTTGATAGAGTATCTGTTTGAGAAGATTGACTTTACAAAGAGCTGAAGACTGCTGTTAAATTTTTTTAAATCTTGAATCCAAAGGGGGAGATTGTTAGAGCATTGTTGTATTCAAGATTTACTGTAAAGTCAATGTACTGTATGAGTCTATACAGTATTGTGAATGCCTTTATACCTTGTATGTTATGGGTATAAATAGGCTTGTCTAGACCATTTGTTAGTAACACTTCAAAACACTTTAGAAAGCCTTTGTAATCTTTTAGAAACCTTTTGTAATCCTTTGAGCTCAATACATGGATGACATATTTGCTCTCTAGATTCTCTCTCACTACATTCATATCTTATTGCTAGAGATTTGGGATTTAACAAAATCATATTCAGTTTTACAGTTCAAATGAACGACTTCTTCCTCAAGGAGGAAAGCAATGCGGAGGCCATTCATGTTGTTGATTAGAGGTTGGTTCAATTTTCTTGCCCTCATCCCTCCCAATCTATGACTCTCATCCATCGCTCTATCTCCATCTTTAGATTTCTGTTGGGAACTGAAGATATGCTAAGTATAGTTAGTACTGCTAAGTCTTCATTACTACTGCCAGTTCTTCGTTACTGCTGCTAGATGAAGTTAATGCTGCTAGATGAAGTTAATGCTGCTAGATGAAGTTAGTGCTGCTAGACCAAATTACTACTGCTAGACATGGTTAGTACTGCTGAGCTGAGTTACTACTGCTTGAAGACTGTGAAGATTAATACTGCTGAAGGTTGTTAATGCTGCTGAGCCAAATCATCATTAATACTGCTGAGTTGATAAGTTTGGGATGCGATGCTTTTGGAGACAAATAAGGAATTGATCAAGATATGTTTAACGAAGATTCAGAAGATCAATTTACTTTTGATAGTTATCTTGTAATTACTTTTGTATAAATAGTATTGATAGATAGCTATTAGAATATACGAAAAAACGGAAAAAAAAAAGAAGATAGATAATATACAGAATTCGATATTCAAGAGTGAATTAACCTCAAGATCATAGATCCTATTTCTAGAGAAGTAGAAATCGTCTTGTTGAGCCTGTTCAACAAGATTGAGGTTTTGGTGTAAAAACTTGTGAGTTATAACTGTTTGATATATATACAGTTTATTGAATTTCTATTGATTGTTCTTTAATTGATTTAGAGTTCTATTCCGCAAGATTCTCTAAATTCTGTTTCTAAGAAGTTTAATTCTTGTTAAGAATCGATCCTGACAAGTGGTATCAGAGCATTGGTATCTTAGAAATTATGGACAACTCAATGGATTCTCACAGTACTCTTGTTTCAAAGGTTCCCATGCTCAAACCCAATGAATTTGACATGTGGAAACTAAGAATCAAGCAGTACATTCTTCTTACTGATTATGCAATATGGGACATTATAGAAAATGGCCCATGTAATGAAGGAAAGATTGGAGCAGATGGAAAGAGACCTCCTCCCAAGACAGATGCTGAAAAGAAAGTAAGACAAACAGAGATGAAGGCCTTAAGCACTCTGCTTTTGGCTATTCCTAATGAGTACCAACATCAATTCCAACACTGCACAGATGCACAGATGTTGTGGAATGCTCTGGAGAAAAGATTTACTGGAACAAAGAGCACAAAGAGAAATCAAAAGGCTATTCTCAGGCAACAATATGAAAACTTTATGTCTGCAAAGAATGAGTCTATGACTCAAACTTTTGACAGATTTAACAAGTTAATTGGAGAATTAGCAACCGTGGGTGTACACATGGATGCTGATGATGTCAACAGAAAGTTCCTTAGATCATTGGGAGAAGAATGGACCATGTACACTGTCTCATTCAGACAGAATGACCAATTGGAGGACAAAGAGCTAGATGACCTCTACAATGATCTGAGAGTATTTGAGGCTGAAGTTGAAGCCAAGAAAAGGCCATCAGGATTTGTTTATAATGCTGCTTTATTATCTTCATCCTCTGATACTGCTGCTAATCCTGATTCTGTTAATATTGCAGGTTCTGTTAATTCTGCTAGTGGAACCAATCAAGAGAAGACCACAGATTCTGTACTAGAAGCATTCTTTTCTAGTCATGTCCACTCTTCTCTAATCAATGATGATTTAGAGCAGATCAATGCTGATGATCTGGAAGAGATGGACATCAAGTGGCAGATGGCTATGCTATCAATGAGGGTGAAGAAATTCATCAAAAGGACTGGGAGAAACAACTTTTCCCAAAGAAGAGAAGATGGTGCAGGCTTTGACAAGTCAAAGGTTGAATGCTATAAGTGTCACAAGATGGGACACTTTGCCAGAGAATGCAGAAGTGGAGGATCACAGACTCCAAATGGAAACCAAAACAGAAGCTCCTCTCAAGCCCTTGTTTCTCAACAAGGAATGGGATTTGATTGGAGTGATCAAGCTGAAGAAGCCTGTCAGAATCAAGCTCTTATGGCAGAAGTGTCTGATATCCCCACTGAGGTACAATCTAAACTCTGTTCTCAAGCTTGCATTGATGCTGTTAAAAGATATAGGGATCACAATCAGGGTATGTGTGATGACCTTAAGAGGCTAGAGAAAGATGTAAAAGATTATGTTAGGATTGTAGAAAGGTTTGAGGAACAGATTAGAGCTTTTCAAGCTAATGAACTTCAACACCACTATGATACTAACTATTGGAAGTGGGAGAAGAATGAGTATGAGATTAAGCTGAAAGTGTCTGGGGAGGAGAATGAAAAGTTAAAAGAAGAGCTTAAAAAGGTTAAACTTGATGTTGAAAAGTTTACCTGTGCTTCTAAAACCATGGACACCATCATTAAAGCACAAATCCATGACAAGATGAAAGTAGGGATAGGATACAATACCACACCTCCACCCTACAATAACAACTACATACCTCCTAAGTCTGATTTGTTAGAGACCAAGGATAGAAAGGAACCTGAATTAAAGATTGATATAGATCCTTGTGAAAAAGAAATAGTTGTTGAGGATGAGACTGACAAAGTAGACTCTGATGAGGAATGTGAGAGTCCATGTGTCAAGAACACAGAGATCAAAAGGACTGAAGAGAAAAAGGAAGTTCATTACACACAGCCCAAAGTTGTGAACTCAAATACTTGTAAACAGTGTTCCTGCAGGAAATTCAAAGAGAACAAGCCCCAAAAACATGATAATCAGAGGGGAAATCAAAGGAACTGGAATAACCAGTGGGCTATGAGACAAGGAGTTGACCTGAACAGAATCAACAGGCCAAAACCTTGTTTCATCTGTGGTAAGCTAAATCACTTAGCCAAACACTGTTATTTCAATCCTATTAACCAAAGGTTTAATGCTCAAAGATCTTTTCAAAAACCTGGTGGTTACAGAAGGAATGGTGGATATAAAAAATCTGCAAAGAAAAATGTGGCAAAGAAACAAGATAAACCCAAAGACCACATAAAGAAAACAACTGAAAAGGAATGTAATAATATGTGGGTTCCAAAAAGCACTAAAAACAATACTGCTGCTAGCAGTGTTAGTACTGCTAACACTGCTAGTACTGCTTCAAAAGTTAGTGCTGCTAGCAGTATTAATACTGCTAGTAATCATTCCAAAGTTAGTGCTGCTAGCAGTATTAATACTGCTAGTATTCAGTCCAATGTTAGTGCTGCTAATACTTTTAGTGCTTCTTCTTCAGATAGTACTGCTGCTAGCAGTATTAACTCTGTTAATACTGCTTCTAGCAGTGTTAACTCGGTTAATACTGCTACCTCTGTTAGTACTTCTGAGGTTAATACTGCTAGCACTGTTAGTACTGCTAGCACTGTTAGTACTGCTGCAAGTGCTGCTACACCAATAATTTTGACAAAGTATTCCAGCACAGCAGTACCAAAAGTTAAAAATCTCATCAAAACCAAGTGTAAGTATTTTGATGAGCAAGGGAGACCCAAGACCACTTCGGCTTGGGTTCCAAATAAAACTAACTGATTTATCTTGATGTGCAGGGCAACCAACAGCTCAAGGGGAAGAGCATTTGGCATGTTGATAGTGGTTGCTCCAGGCACATGACAGGTAACATGTCCTGCCTCAAAAATTTCAAAAAGGTTGATGGAGGACATGTTGCATTTGGGGATAATCCTGCTGGTGGAAAGATAAGTGGTAAGGGTGATGTTTCAAAGGGTAAGATGACCTTTGAAGATGTATACTATGTTGAATAATTGAGATACAACCTGTTAAGTGTATCACAGGTTTGTGACAAGAAGCATAGTATATTGTTTACAGACTCTGAATGCATTATCCTTGCTCCTGGATACAAAGTGGTTGATGAAAACATGATACTTCTGAGAACTCCTAGGAAGGATAATGTTTATTGTTTAGATTTGGAAAGTGTTTCATCTGATTCATCTCTAAATTGTTTAGTTTCAAAAGCTTCTTTAGATGAATCATCACTTTGGCACAGAAGGATGTGTCACATGAACTTTAAAACAATAAATAAACTTGTTAAGAATAACCTTGTAAGGGGTTTGCCATCCAAAGTATATTCATGTGATGATCATTGTGTTGCTTGTCTCAAAGGCAAACAACACAAAACTTCTCATAAGTCCAAAGAGATAAACACTATATCAAATCCTCTTCAACTGTTACATATGGATCTGTTTGGTCCTACCAATGTGATGAGTATTGGCAAGAAATCATACTGCTTAGTTATTGTTGATGATTATTCTAGATTTACTTGGGTATATTTTCTGAGAACTAAAGATGAGACAAGTGGACTGATCAAATCTTTCATTCTCAAAATTGAAAACCAATCAAATCAAAGAGTGAAAGTCATTAGATCAGATAATGGAACTGAGTTTAAAAATTCTGATCTAAACACCTTTTGTGAAGAAAAAGGAATTGAGAGACAATACAGTGCTCCTAGGACTCCACAACAAAATGGTGTTGCTGAGAGAAGGAATAGGACACTGATTGAGGCTGCTAGATCTCTGTTAGCTGACTCAAAGTTACCAATTACTTTTTGGGCAGAAGCAGTTAATACTGCCTGCTATGTTCAAAACAGAGTTTTAGTTGTAAAGCCTAAAAACAAGACACCTTATGAGCTTTTCCATAAAAGGAAACCATATATTGGATTTTTCAAGCCATTTGGATGTCCTTGTACTATTCTCAATACCAAATCTCACTTAGGCAAGTTTGATAGCAAAGCAGATGATGGTTTTCTTGTTGGGTATTCATCTCAAAGTAAGGCCTACAGAGTTTTTAATACCTCTTCTAGAATAATTGAAGAAAGTGACAATGTCAAATGCAATGAGAACACACCAAATCCTATTGGTTCAGGTCCTAATTGGCTATTTGACATTGATTCACTCACTAATTCTTTGGGTTTCAGTGGTGATGTATATGCAGGACAAAGGGATACACCATCATCAGAACACAGAATTCAATCTGTGATATTTCCAATCCCTTCCATTGATCCTGTGGAATTCTGTGAACACCATGAGGAGACTGAACCTATTCAGAATGAAGAAGAGAGGAGAGCAGAGGAAAATCAGTCTTCAGGTTCAAATTCCAGAGAATCTGAGGTGACTGAAGAAGCAGAAACAAATCCAGAATTAAATGAGTCTAATCTGGATGAGGACTTACAAGAGGAAGCTGGTCATCAAACAAGAACTCAGAAAAATCATCCTCCTGAGTTGGTAATTGGAGATATTGCATCTCCCATGATGACTAGAAAGCAAAGCAGACTCCAAGAGTTGCAAGAGCAGCAAAATACAGTTAACACTGTTCTTACTTGCTTTCTGTCCCAGATTGAGCCCAAAAAGGCTTATGATGCCATGAAAGACCCAAGCTGGATAGAGGCAATGCAAGAGGAGCTGCTACAGTTCAAATTACAGGATGTTTGGGACTTGGTAGACCTTCCAAAAGGTCATAGAGCAATTGGCACCAAGTGGATTTTCAGGAACAAGAAGGATGACAGAGGGATTGTAATCAGAAACAAAGCTAGACTGGTTGCACAAGGGTACACTCAGGAAGAAGGAATAGATTATGAGGAAGTCTTTGCTCCTGTGGCAAGGATTGAAGCAATCAGGTTATTTCTAGCCTATGCCTCATACATAAAGTTCAAAGTGTACCAAATGGATGTCAAAAGTGCATTTCTGTATGGAAGCATTGAGGAAGAAGTATATGTCTGTCAACCCCCTGGATTTGAGAATCCATTGCACCCTGACAGAGTATACAAGCTGAAGAAGGCTCTCTATGGTTTGCATCAGGCCCCAAGAGCATGGTATGACACTTTGTCTACCTATCTCTTGAAAAATGACTTTGAAAGAGGAGTCATTGACAAGACCCTGTTCATCAAGAGGAGAAAGAGAGGTACTTTACTTGTTCAGATCTATGTGGATGATATCATCTTTGGATCCACCAATGATCAAATGTGTAAAGAGTTTGAAGAATTGATGCACAAAAGCTTCAAGATGAGCTCCATGGGAGAACTTACATTCTTTCTTGGGCTTCAGGTAAAACAGAGGAAAGATGGAATTTTTATTAGCCAATCCAAGTATGTGAAAGACATCCTGGACAAGTTTGGTTTATCAGACTCAAAGTCAGCAAGCACTCCAATGGAAACACATAAACAGATCACTGCAGATCTTGAGGGGGAGGATGTGGATGTCCATCATTACAGATCAATGATTGGATCTCTCATGTATCTCACAGCCTCTAGACCTGACATTATGTTTTCAGTCTGTGTTTGTGCCAGATTTCAGGTTTCTCCTAAGCAATCACACCTTCATGCTGTCAAGAGAATATTCAGATACTTAAAAGGGCAACCTAGATTAGGTCTCTGGTATCCTCATGAATCCTCTTTTGACTTGCTTGCATATTCAGATAGTGATTTGGGAGGAGCCAACATGGATAGGAAGTCTACTTCAGGTGGATGTCAGTTTTTGGGTACAAGACTAGTATCTTGGCAGTGTAAGAAACAAACCACAGTGTCCTTATCTACCACAGAAGCTGAGTACATAGCTGCTGCAAGCTGCTGCTCTCAGGTTCTATGGATTCAGAATCAGATGTTGGACTATGGGGTAACTTTTCTTCACACACCAATCTTCATTGATAACAACAGTGCTATTAGCATTGTTAATAATCCAGTCAAACACTCAAAAACAAAGCATATAGAGATAAGGTATCACTTTATAAGAGATTGCAATGAAAAGAAATTAATTCAGGTTGCTAAAGTTCATACAAATGACCAGTTTGCTGATCTATTCACAAAAGCTTTTGATGTGGGTAGATTCACCTTTTTGGTAACAAGTGTGGGCATGATCAACCTAGAATAAATTCATGACTTTCTGTTTTTATACCTATATTTCTTCATATATTTGGTGCTACTAACTTTCTTTCTCAGGATCCTCTGTTTTCCTCTGATTACCAAGTGAAGAAAAGTGTAAGTGTGGTTACTACTGCCAGTACAGAAGTTACTACTGTCGGTGTTCTAGTAGTTACTACTGCTTGTGCAGTTAATACTGCTCGGTAGTTAATACTGCTCGGTAGTTAATACTGCTAAGTAGTTAATACTGCTTGGCAGTTAATACTGCTTGGCAGTTAATACTGCTCAGTAGTTAATACTGCTCAGTAGTTAATACTGCTCAGTAGTTAATACTGCTAGTTTATTTAATACTGCTAGTGGAGTTAATACTGCTCGGTAGTTAATACTGCTTGGTAGTTAATACTGCTAGGTAGTTAATACTGCTTGGCAGTTAATACTGCTCGGTAGTTAATACTGCTCGGTAGTTAATACTGCTAGGTAGTTAATACTGCTTGGCAGTTAATACTGCTTGGCAGTTAATACTGCTTGGTAGTTAATACTGCTAGGTAGTTAATACTGCTTGGTAGTTAATACTGCTCGGTATTTAATACTGCTAGGTAGTTAATACTGCTTGGCAGTTAATACTGCTTGGCAGTTAATACTGCTTGGCAGTTAATACTGCTCGGTAGTTAATACTGCGAGGTAGTTAATACTGCTTCTGATAATCTAGGGCATATAAATACCCCTGTTTGCCCGCCCATGTTCATAACGACTCTTCGCATTTACTTCTTCTCTCTCGTTCTAACCTAGACTCCCCAGAATCTCTGTGCTTTTCTTTCAAGAATCCTTAGGCATCATGGAGTTTGTGGATGAGCACAATGAAATAGCCATGCTTCAGAAGCCGAAACAAGCTGCGGGATTCCACGACATTGTCGATTTTCTAAAATCCTCGCACATCTCCTATGCACTCACGGTGAGCCCAACAATCTATATCGAACATCAGAAACAATTTTGGGAGAATGCCACTGTTAGTGTTGAAGAAGGGCAGAAAACCATTCGAACAAGGGTTTGTGATAAACCCTTGAAAGTCACTGAAGAGGTTATTCGCATCTCCCTTCAGTTGAATGATGCTTCAGGTATAACTTCTATTCCTAATGAAGAACTCTTTTCTACTTTACAAAGAATGGGGTATGAAGGTCCCATTGGTGTTTTTAAATTCTACAAGTCAAAATTTTTCAACCAATGGAGATTTCTTGTTCATACCCTGATGCACTGTATTTCCAAGAAAACTACTGGATGGAGTGAGTTCAGCAGTCCCATTGCATATGCCTTGGTCTGCTTATCCACTGCCAGAAAGTACAATTTCTCAGCAATGATCTTTAATGATCTTGTATCAAACTTGGAATCCAAAAAGACCTTTTTCATGTATCCAAGGTTTGTGCAAGAAGTTCTTAACAAGGAGTTGATGGACTTACCTCAGTTCACTGAGGTATATGTACCCAAATCCCCTAAAGGGAAGGTTTTTTCAAATATGAAAAGACTTCCTAGGGACTCGGAAGGAGTTGACACACCATTGTTCTCTACAATGATGGTTGTGTCCCACCCCTCTGAAGGTATGGCATCAGGATCAAGGCCCTCATTAGATCAACCCACTGATGACCAATCCCAACCTTCCATCTCAAAAGACATCCCACAGTCCATTCTTGAACAGCCCACTCCCACAATCACCAAAAGGTTTCAAAGAAGAAAGGTGCACAAGGCTCCTTCCCTTGTTGTACCTACTCAAAGCCCTACGCCTTTAAGCCCTCAATTGGAGCATTCTCCAATTGAGAATATCAACAGGGAAACCACAGGGGTGTCTCCCAACCTCAAGAAGGTGGTCTCTAAGGAGAAGGATGACCATATGGGTGCTAAGGCTGCCACTACTTCTGCTAGCACAGAGAAGGACAGTGGTAACATAAATAAGACCTTCCCCATGGCAACTCTAAATGAGAAATCATTAGGAGGACCCAGGTGCCAAGAAACCAAGGGGGCAGGTAGTGCTTCTGCTAGGCAGAAGGCTTCTGCTGAAACTTCCAAGGATCCTTTAAAGAAGGTAAATACTTCTAAACAAGGTGAGGATAGATATAACTATGAGGAATTGATGGAAACCTTAGGGAATATCAACTTGGATGTCATGGCACAAAAGAAAGAGATTGAGCAACTTAAGACTGTGGTCACCTACCAACAGTCTCAAATTGAGAAGCTCAAAAAGATGGTCACCAAGTTGCTGAACAAAAAGAAAAAGGCAAGGTTTGTGCTAAGAAGGAGAACCTCAACTGATGATGCTCCCAAAAAGGGGGAGTCAGAGTCAGAAGCAGAACTGAAACTGAAGGGTCCACAAATTGAGGGGGAGACTGCTCACATAGAGACTGAGATGGAAATGGACTATGCACAGTTTAAGGGGGAGTCCAGTGAGACAGAAAAGGGGGAAGAGTGTGTTAAAGAAACCAAAGCAGCAGAAACCACAGCAGCAGAAACCACAGCAGCAGAAACTGTTAATGCTGCTGAGTTTGAACAAGCAGCAGAAACAGTTAATGCTGCTGAAGGCCAAACAGTCAAAGCAGCAGAAACTGAGCAGGAAGCAGTAACTACATCTCAAGCTGAAATAGATGAAGAAATTTACTGGATTGTAAAGAACTGTATTGAAGCAGCATCACTACATGTACTAAGAGAAGCAGTAACAGCCATAGCAGCAGAAATGGTTATTGCTGCTGAAAAACTTAAAGCAGCTGAACCAACTCCTGAGGCTGTCAAAACTCTTAAAAGAACCAAGATGATGTCCAAGAAAAGACCAAGAACCCAGCCCATAACTTCAAAGAAGAAAAATGAAAAGAAGCCAAGGGTGGAGTTATCTGCAGAAGAGGCCCAGGAGGAAACAGTGAAATCTGATGGAAAAGTTGCTGAAGAAGAAGTGGCAACTCCATCAGGGCAATCAGGCAATGTGCAATCACAAACGGATGCCCAATGTGACTTGTACATTACTAGTGTTGACTCTAACCCAATTCCACTTCAGGCTGAACCAATATCATCTAAGGCTCCTGAAATCATCTTTTGGGACACTTTGAAAGATGGTAGAAAGGAGTTCATTAGGATAAAAAGAGCTGATGGAAAATTTGAAGTATTTTCTACTTGGGGAAAAATTGTCAGAACTTGCTCAAGATCAGACTTAGAAGAGATGTTCAAAGTTGGGATGAAGATATATGGAAACATGCTGACTGAGCCAGGGATGTCAATTTCTAAAATGGTACTTGAATTCTTGTGCCAAATGTTCAAACCTGAAGCAGTTCAGCATAGGTTAAACACACAGTTTCAAGTCATTACCAACTGGATGCTCTATGAAAACTGTGGAGTATATGTCATCTCCCTTGACTCTGCAACTCAAGAATACTATCTTGTAGATGAAATATACAATCACAGCATGAAGAGGCTGCAAGGAATGTTACACACTAAGCTGACCTGCAACAAGGATTCAGCAATGGGTAGATTCTTGGTAAAGAGGATTCTCAATCAGAGTCTAGGCCTAAGTCCTAATCTGTGTGTACATGATGACTAAGTTTTGGAAGCATCATCTGAAGAACTTGACTTCTTTTCCTAAAAGTCAAGTTAGGGGGAGATTGTTGGGAACTGAAGATATGCTAAGTATAGTTAGTACTGCTAAGTCTTCATTACTACTGCCAGTTCTTCGTTACTACTGCTGGGCAAGGTTACTGCTGCTAGATGAAGTTAATGCTGCTAGATGAAGTTAATGCTGCTAGATGAAGTTAGTGCTGCTAGACCAAATTACTACTGCTAGACATGGTTAGTACTGCTGAGCTGAGTTACTACTGCTTGAAGACTGTGAAGATTAATACTGCTGAAGGTTGTTAATGCTGCTGAGCCAAATCATCATTAATACTGCTGAGTTGATAAGTTTGGGATGCGATGCTTTTGGAGACAAATAAGGAATTGATCAAGATATGTTTAACGAAGATTCAGAAGATCAATTTACTTTTGATAGTTATCTTGTAATTACTTTTGTATAAATAGTATTGATAGATAGCTATTAGAATATACGAAAAAACGGAAAAAAAAAAGATAGATAATATACAGAATTCGATATTCAAGAGTGAATTAACCTCAAGATCATAGATCCTATTTCTAGAGAAGTAGAAATCGTCTTGTTGAGCCTGTTCAACAAGATTGAGGTTTTGGTGTAAAAACTTGTGAGTTATAACTGTTTGATATATATACAGTTTATTGAATTTCTATTGATTGTTCTTTAATTGATTTAGAGTTCTATTCCGCAAGATTCTCTAAATTCTGTTTCTAAGAAGTTTAATTCTTGTTAAGAATCGATCCTGACAATTTCAGAAGACAATAACGAAGCTCATGCATCATTTCTCTAACCTCTTCTTTCTTTAATATCCAATGCAGGTAACTGTTTCGTTCGGGTTGCTGGTAACTATATTTCGTGTTCTGTATAAGGAAAATCGAATTCGGTTTCAATATAAGAATTCTCGATATTTGAATTCAGTTTTCCTTTTGAAACTATATAGAACCAAATTCGATTTTAGTTGATTTTATGGGTTTAAGTTTATTTGAGAAGACAAAATCTATCATCTAATGAGACTATGTAGAAATTTGGGTTCGGTTCTGCTCATTTGAAACATAATCAGGTAGACAATTAGGGTTAGGATTTATATATAATTTGGGAATGAAATCTTGAAGTAGCCTGCAATTTTTGATGGTTTCAGGATATTTAGAAGATGGATGGTCAATCCTCTTTTTCGTCTTGAAGGAAGTTTCAAAGTCTCTTTTGATCCAGAAAGCTTTTTCATACCTGTTTTTAGTTTTATTAAGCTTTATCTTGCCTCATTCCAAATAGGTCACAAGTCTGTTTCAAGATACTAATCATATCTGCAACTTCTCTGCCTCTATCTATAAGATTAATTCATAACTTGGAATGATATAAAAAAACCAATTGCTTTTGTAATCCATACACAAAAATACTCTCAATGTATGTGTATGTGCTCATGATTGGCGACATAAATATTTGGGGACTAGAAAACTTTATAATTAAATATTTGCTAATAAATGATGTATGTGCTCATGATTGGCGACATAAATCATGAACTGAATATGTAGTTGGGAAATTTTATAATATAGTTTTGGGTATTCTTGATTTTGCACTTAAATCATTTTTAATCTATTTCTCTCTACTAGCAAATATCTTCTTTCATTGTTCTTATTTCTTATTTCACTGAATCTAACAAGTAACAACTATTTTCTTATTTCTCCCCATCCATCCTTCCTCACTTTTTGGAAAATCTAGATGAAACTTATTTTCATTGTGTGTGCAGGGTGTACAACTAACGAAACACATTGATGCTACTTTTTGGCAAAGCTCAAGACTTCCACCAGGGGAGGATATAAATCGATGGCTTGCTGTCAAAAAAGTTACTCTTTTTCCTCTATCTAATAGTGTATATGATTATTACAAATTTAACAAAAAAAACATACAACTTGGAATAAGCTTTCAGTCACTTGTGGTTAGGTCTGTCTTTATTAATCCAACCAATTCAACAAGAAGAAGACCATATGGGCCTATGAATAAGTAGTTGGATATATAATAGACTTGGGCGTCCATTTAATTTACACGGTGATTGGAATTTTTATTCCAACAAATGTACATGAATAGTTGTAGGAGGGATTACAATTTCTCTGAATGGGTAGCTCAAACTTCTCTTGGTTAGTGATTAAATGTATGACAGACCCATTTTTAACTTTAGTCTTTGTTTTTGTGGTTTGGTTAATTTAGGATATGGAGGACTTGTGTTAAAGATTGAACCACAAACAGGGCTGGTTGGGAAACTCAGTAAGGGGATGGCAATAAATCAAGGTATCCCAATTATTTATGGGTTCATGATGTCATCTTGCAAGAGCAAGACGCTTGTGGATGCTCTAAAAGGGATTTGTTTTTGGCTGCTATGTACCTTTTTTAAGGATTCTTGTGAACTACACATGATCCTTCTCACTTTATTGTTTCTATTGAGGGGAAATTAAAATCTTTTACGATCATGAATTGGTTGTTTACCAAACATTTATCAGGAAAATACATATCACTTTCACTTACTTTATCATATAACATTATCAGCCATCAAAATGGATTATACTAGCCATCTTAAACGTGCTAAGCGTTTACAGGGTAAGAGTGTTTCCCTCAAGATTCTTGGTCCTTGTCATGCTCAATAAGTGATGTTGGTAAGCGCTTACCCGGTAAACGATTAGTGTCCGCACATCCTCAAAGACATGAAATTGTTGAGAATCAGAACATGATGCATGGATTAGTTCCTACAAGCTTGGGTAATAGTTTATCATTAATCAAATAATTGGAAGCTAACATCATTTCCGAGAGGGATGGAGAATGGATTAAAAAGAGAAACATGATACACGGTTTAGTTAACGACTTAGGAATTTTGATTCACCCGCGCTGCATCGCGCGGGTAGACAGCTAGTATATATATAAACCATACTAAAATAATACTAGTAAAGTTAACTAGTAACCTTACAACTAAATTATTGTGTTAAATAATTCAAACAATTAAAATAAAAATAAAATTTAAAAAGAAATAAAAGACACAATTATTTTACACAAAACCACACTCCACACTCTCTCTCTCTCCCCTCTCCAAAACCGCCCCCACCCCCCCATATATACCCCCTCACTCTCCCAAAATTTGCTACTCTCTCATTATCATCCCTCTCTCTTTTCTCCCAACAATTTCTCTCTTTATTTCTCTCTTTATTCCTCACTAAAACACACCCAAAGTCCAGCCATTTTCACTCAAGAACATCAAGTGTTCAAGTCTTCACAAAGGTAAAAATAACATGTAGTGCAAAGCCTACGCCTTTCTTTGTTATTGTTCTTTCATTTTATTTAGATTCCTTCTTCTACACTAGTTGCATGTTGTTTTACTTTATCAATATCTTTGGATCTTGATGTTTGGGAGCTTCATCACCATAACATCTTGAATGTTACTAAAAAGGGGATGAATCCATGACCAAACCCATGTTAAGACCAAAGAAGGACTTTTACAATGTTCTAACAAACATGCATGTGTTCTTCATCAAAACCAACCCTTTAATCTCTAAGAAATTTTATGAACTACTCTTTAAATCCACTAAAAATATGTTTGAACTAACATGCATGAGCTAAAAATTCACTATTATAAGTTGCATGAAGGTGTTCTTGTCATAAACACCCAAGAACCATAAAAATAACCATTTTCAAGTATTTGCCAAAAAGGAGTTTTATAAATAAATTGCATGTATTGTAAATGGCTGAGAAATATATTTTTTAAACTGAAAATATATGTATGGGGATGTGTCAAATCGGATTTCATGCAAAAAGAATAAGAATATTGGTAAAAGACAAAAAGGAGTGCACATGCATAAAGTCTTGTTTTGACAGCATGCTGCCAGATTTTTCTTCTCTCTTTGAAAAGCCATATCTCACTCAATAATACTCCAAATTAAGAGATTCTTTTTATGGAGTTCACTTTTATGAGTTATGAATCAAACCCAACTGGAAGCATTGAAAAATATTAAGATTTCGACCTTCAAACATTTTTCACAAAGACAGTGCGCAAACAGCAATGTTCTCTGTCGCAGTTTACGTCAAGAATTATTTTATGTACTTAAACCACTCTAAAAATCATGAATCTTATGTCAAAGGTTTCATAACACATTTAATAAACTGGTCATAAAATATCATGACCTAAATGTCCCTGGAAGTTATCCAAAAACGAACCGAAAGTGACTACATATTCTGGACAGCAACTGACTATATTCTATTATAGCTATAAGCTAACTCTTGAACCCGTTTCACCATTCTTGTGATGAAATTGTGAAATATGTATATATACTATATGATTATGCATTTTACTATAGCTAAAAGCTAACTCTTGAACCCGTTTCATCATCTATATGATGAAATTGTGGAATATACCCTTATATATTACGAATACACATTTTATATACTCTAACTCCTAACATCATATATATTATATATATGACTCCTAGTTATAGACCCTTTTCGTCACTCATTATGACGAAATTGCGGTAATCACAAATTATCATATGTAATGTTATAGATATTAACTACTAATACCGACGAACTTATTATAACATACAAACTAAATCTCAACAAAGGCATTTTATGTTGATTTGGATAATTACACGATACCAAGGACTAAGGTTTAGAACATAGAATCTTACTAGTGTCCTTACATTCGTAGGATCGACGGAGGATCGCGTTACGGATCGCATTACGCACCACTTGGGAACAACTACGTTTATCACCGTGAGTTTTCGCAGCCCCTTTTTACTATTTTATACATTTTGGGGTGGAAAGCATATTACAAATTCTATTTCACATCATTATTTTGTTACTGAAATACTACAAATATTTGATGCTCTATGGTACGTGTGCACATGTTAAAGATTCTGAGTTACGCTATCGCACAAAGTCCCCAACTTGTTTTTACATTACCTATTTAACTCACGAGTGTGAGCCATGGTAATTATGGATAACGTTATTTGGTTGACCGCCCACTTACTGTGATGTGAGTGCATAATTACTACAGTGCCATGTTGACGATAGAACATGATGAACGGGGAAAACTAATACTATGGTCAGGAGGTTTGGATAATGGCTCAGTATGCTACCTCTGAGGCAACACACTTATATACCTTGAGCAAAACAGAACGCAAAAACGGAACTTTTACAACCGATAGTTGTACTACAATCTTTTGAAAGCGCGAATGCTATCAACTTGCATTAAAACTTTTAGTGCAAACGCAAACCTGTGAACTCACCAACTATTTTATAGTTGACACTCTCCTTTACATGCTTTTCAGGAAACATCAAGTAAGGATGAGTTCTAGAAGGCACTACACTTAGCAACATCCAACTATATTTCATCATGTCAAGTCTCTTTTTGCTTTGGACAATTTGTATTTCACAAACATGTTGTATTTTGTAACCTTGATGATATGATGATTGTGTGTTGTATTCTACCTTGTGCTTTTGAAACATTAAACTGTGACATCCCGTGTTTCCGCTTTAGCGGGGTGTGACAGAAGTGGTATCAGAGCCGAAGGTTATAGAGAATACCGGTCTTTCATTTGAAAAACCCAACTATAACCAAAGTCCAAAACTGAGATGAAAATAACTAAACCTACTACTAGTATAACTAAGTCTAGAATGGCATTAACAGACTTTAATTAAACATAGCCTAATCACCTATGTTCGATTAAGGAAGGTTAATGCGAGACTAGAAATGGTTATAGTAGGAGTATGTCGATTTTACTTACACTCTCTAGAAGCATGCTTAGTGCATAGACATTGTATAGGATAGACATATCACTTATGCTATTAGGTACTAAGTACACTTTTGCTTCAAATTCACTATGTCATCGTCGTCACCATCCTACATTCCTGAATCGTACTCGGCCGATGTATCAGGATACGTCACCGGGCGACCACAAGTTAACCCACCCAACAACTGAGAAGAGGAGGATTACAGTAGTACGGAATCTGAACCCAAAGTGTCCAGCGAGCGAGACCCCTATGATAGACCTAGAGTATCACCAACCACGGTTTTACCCCGACCCACTCCAGTGATTGTTCAACCACATCCCGGAGGACCTCGTGTTAGGCAAACGGCAAGGAAGAATGTTCCAATCCCAAGGAGAGTCACGCTATCAACACCTCGTCCGAAGGCACCGGAGCCATCAAGAGTGGTCACCGGAGTGCCGATTGGGCGAATGGCCGAACTGACCTTGGCGAAAGATCAACATATCAGGGCAATGACAACCGAATTGCATGGGTGTCAAGTTAGGGTAACCCATCAAGCTCAAGTCTTAACGGAACTTGTAGAGCTAACACACCAACTGGCCGTCGTATCAACTCAAGCTCGGGATGGCGCAAGGATGGCTAGAGAAATGGCAACAAGGGCTCAAGCGGCAAGCTTGGTAGTGGGAATGGTGTTGTTGTTACTGATGTTCTTGCTTGTGATCGGGCCATACTTGGGATAGTGCGGATATGAAGGCGGATGGATTGTAGCGTGTGGGAGGATCTTTTGAAAAACACCTTTAATTGCTTGTCATTTTAATTCACGTATTTCTAAGTTGTATTTCCATTTAAACAATGTGATACCGGTGTACGATAAACACCGGAAATTTTGTAAACTTCGGCATTTAATGGAGACCCATTGGGGGAAATTTTAGCCAATCAATCTATTTACCTTGTACTTAACTTTATTGTTTCAAAAATTCGAATAAAATTATAAACCTTTGGAAAATATGAGTTCGAGAATTTGTACAAATTTTAACCAAAACGATTTTTGCAAATGTGTTTTAGAATCATGCCTCCAAGAAGATCTACACGCCACACGGGAGATACCCCTGGAAACCAAACGCCCGACATAGCACGAATCATCGCACAACGTATCCAAGAAGCCATACCTAACATCGTCACACAAGTAACTGCTGGCATCAATGCTAACCCCGGGAATCAAGGAGGTAGTGGAGGAAATCTGAGAAGTAACAGTACCGGATGTAACTACAAGTCCTTCATGTCCTGTAAGCCCAAAGAGTTTTACGGAAAGGAAGGTGCCGTAGGATTGCTTTCTTGGATTGATAGCATGGAGTCGGTACTCCATATTAGCAAATGCTCGGAGGACCACAAGGTGGAATATGCTACATGTCAACTCCAAGGCAGGGCACTAACATGGTGGAACATCCAGGTTCAAACCCGTGGAAGGGAAGATGCATACAGACTCACATGGGAGGAGTTTAAGAAGTTTCTCATTGAGGAGTACTGCCCTAAGAGTGAAATTCATAAACTAGAAGCTGAATTCTGGAATCACGCCATGATCGGAGCCGACATAGACCGATACACAGCTCGCTTCCACGAACTCGCAAAACTGGTACCTCACATGGTCACTCCCGAGAGCAAGAGAATCGACCGATACTTATGGGGATTAGCATCGGAGATCCGAGGAATGGTCACCTCGGCAAATCTGACCACCATCCAAGCTGTTGTGGCCTTGGCAATTACTTTAACCAACGATGCGGTAAGATCGGGAACTCTGACATCGGGAAGTGCCAGCAATAAGAGGAAGCCAGAGCATCAGTCAAGAAAGAAATCCTTTAGTAGTGCAAGCAAGGATAGGAACATCACGAGAAACTTCGGAGTAAAGACACAGGACCCAGGGCAATACAAGGGTTCACTCCCTAAATGCAACAAGTGCAACCGTCATCAAGAGGGAGCCTGCGTTGTTTGTGACAACTGTAAATGGCCAGGTCATCTCACCAGGTTCTGTAGAAGTGAAAAAGGGCCCAATGAAGGGATAAGGGCATGTTTTGAGTGCGGAATTCTAGATCACTACCGGAACACGTGCCCGAGGTTTGGTAGGAGACCGAACAATAACAATAATGGGAATCAGGCAAGACAAGCCAACCAGGGGAATCAAGGAGGTCAGGCTCGAGGACGGGCATTTGTCATTGGAGCTGACGAAGCACGTCGCGACCCTAATGTGGTGACAGGTACGTTTCTCCTAAACAACCACTTTGCATCAGTATTATTTGACACTGGACCGGATAGAAGTTTTGTTTTATTGGAATTTAGGCCACTAATTGACTTGGAAACTAGGAGAATGTCGGATGCTTATATTGTTGAGGTTGCTAATGGTCATAAATTTGAGGCTAAGGATGTAATTTTAGATTGTACCTTGAATCTAGCCGATAAGTTGTTTAGCGTTGATCTTATTCCTATCGAATTGGGGAGTTTTGACATAGTTATAGGCATGGATTGGTTATCCAAGAATCGAGCGGAGATTTGTTGTTTTGATAAGTCGGTTAGAATACCGTTGCAAGACGGAAAAACCCTCGTGATACAAGGAAACAAAGTTGGAAGAAGCCTAGAGATGATGTCAAGTATTAAGGTTCATAAGTATTTGAGGAAGAAGTGTGTTGCATTTTTGGCACTCATAGTTGAGAAGAAGCCCGAGGAAAGGCAAATCCAAGACATTCCCGTGGTAAAGGATCACCCGGAAGTGTTCCCCGACGATTTGCCTGGACTGCCCCCGTTTAGACAAATTGAATTCCAAATTGACCTCATACCTGGAGCAGCACTTGTAGCTAAGGCACCGTACCGCTTAGCACCTGTCGAAATGCAAGACTTGTCAAGTCAACTCCAAGAACTTTTGGACAAGGAATTTATTAGGCCAAGTTCCTCACCTTGGGGAGCTCCAGTCCTGTTTGTCAAGAAGAAGGATGGATCGTTTCGAATGTGCATCGACTATAGGGAATTGAACAAGTTGACAATCAAGAATCGATATCCTCTCCCTCGAATAGATGATTTATTCGACCAATTGCAAGGTGCAACATATTTCTCAAAGATTGATCTTCGATCAGGTTATCATCAGTTAAGAGTCCGTGAGGAAGACATTACTAAGACAGCTTGTAGGACACGTTATGGACACTACGAGTTTTTGGTTATGCCTTTCGGTTTAACCAATGCACCAGCTGTGTTCATGGATTTAATGAATAGGATATGCCGACCCTACCTTGACAAGTTTGTGATCGTGTTCATAGATGACATTTTGATCTACTCCCGAAGTAAAGAGGATCACGAGCAACATTTGAGAGTAATTCTAGAACTTCTTAAGGAACAGAAACTGTACGCCAAATTCTCTAAGTGCGAATTTTGGATTAGAGAAGTACACTTTCTTGGTCACGTGATTGGAGAAAAAGGAATCCACGTGGATCCGGCTAAGGTAGAAGCTGTTAAGAAATGGGAAGCTCCAAAGACACCGACAGAAATTCGTCAATTTCTGGGTTTGGCAGGATATTATAGGCGATTCATCGAGAACTTCTCAAAAATTGCTAAACCACTCACAACACTGACCCAAAAGGATAGTAAATTCATTTGGGGAGAACCACAAGAAGAGGCGTTCCAGCTATTGAAGAAAAAGTTGTGCAATGCACCAATTCTGGTGTTACCGGAAGGAACAGAAAATTTTGTGGTGTATTGTGATGCGTCGCATCAAGGTTTAGGTTGTGTATTGATGCAAAGGGACAAAGTGATAGCATACGCCTCGCGACAACTAAAAGTTCATGAGAAGAACTATACCACACACGACTTGGAGCTCGGAGCCGTAGTATTCGCTTTAAAGATTTGGAGACATTATTTGTACGGCACTAAGTGCACCATCTTCACTGATCATAAAAGTCTTCAGCATATTCTAGACCAGAAAATGCTCAACATGAGACAAAGAAGGTGGGTAAAGTTACTCAATGATTACGATTGTGATATTCGTTATCATCCAGGTAAGGCCAATGTAGTGGTTGATGCCCTGAGTAGGAAGGAAAGGACAAAACCTTCACGTATACGAGCAATGGGAGCGCTTGTACAAACAAGTTTAAAGACTCGAATTCTTGAAGCGCAGACCGAAGCAATGAGAACGGAAAACTTGAAGGACGAAACCCTTCACGGCATAGAAAGCTGATTTGAAACATGAGAACGGAAAACTTGAAGGTTGATGGAGTACGTTATTTCAAGGACATAGTTTGGATTCCAAAAGCTAGCAAAGTACGGGAGACAATCCTGAATGAAGCCCACAAGTCACGATATTCAATTCATCCTGGTACGGATAAGATGTATAAGGATTTAAGGGAATATTATTGGTGGCTAGGAATGAAGAAGGATATTGCCCTATACATAGGAAAATGTGTAACTTGCTCAAAGGTCAAGGCTGTATATCAGAAACCATCTGGTTTGCTACAACAACCAAAGATTCCCCAGTGGAAATGGGAACAAATAACCATGGATTTCATAACCAAACTGCCGAGAACTGCCAAAGGGCACGACTCGATTTGGGTTATAGTAGACCGATTCACGAAATCTGCACATTTCTTACCGATTAGAGAAGATTATAAGATGGAAAAGCTGGCTCAAATATACATCAAGGAAATTGTTACGCGACATGGAGTCTCGATTTCCATCATATCAGATAGAGATAGCCGTTTCACATCTCGGTTTTGGCAGTCACTTCAAAGAGCATTGGGGACACAATTGAATTTAAGTACTGCCTATCATCCCCAAACAGACGGCCAAAGCGAGCGAACCATTCAAACATTGGAAGACATGCTTCGAGCATGTGTAATAGATTTCGGAGGAAGTTGGGATAACCATTTACCGTTAGTCGAGTTTTCCTACAACAATAGTTATCACACCAGTATTAAGTGTGCGCCATATGAAGCACTGTATGGATGCAAGTGTCGATCACCCCTTTGTTGGTTGGAGATTGGAGATAGACAGTTGTCTAGTCCAGACATTGTACAAGAAACCACCGACAAAATTGCAATCATCAGGGATAGACTTAAAGTAGCTCAAGATCGTCAAAAGAGCTATGCGGACAATCGTAGGAAGCCTTTAGATTTTCAGATTGGAAATAGAGTTTTTCTAAAAGTATCCCCTTGGAAGGGAACCGTCCGATATGGAAAACGAGGAAAGTTGAACCCTCGATATGTTGGACCATTTAAAATCACCGAAAGAATTGGACCAGTAGCATACAGACTGGAGTTGCCAACAGAACTAAGTGCTATTCATGACACGTTTCATGTGTCAAACTTGAAGAAATGTCTAGCCAACGAGGAGATAACCGTGCCTCTGAAAGAAGTCAAAATCAATGATAAGTTGCACATCATAGAAAAACCAATTGAAATACTTGACCGAGAGGTCAAGCGTCTTAAGCAAAGTAAGATTCCATTGGTGAAAGTCCACTGGAACACAAGGCGTGGACCTGAGTACACATGGGAACGGGAGGACTAAATGAAACATAAGTATCCTCACTTATTTGCTAAACAACCGGTTATAGATGAAAGTTCTTGAATTTCGGGACGAAATTCTTCTAACTGGGGGAGACTGTGACAACCGTCAAATTCGCGTTCAGGTTATAACTGCACTAAACATATCAGATACTGATATTATATGTCACACTGTCCAATTTTAGCAGTCAACCCGGAACAGTAGGAAAAATTGAGAATTTTTGCCTAAAACCCCTCAAATTAGGGAATTATCCATATATCTCATAAAATGCCAACCAAAAATATCTTAAATACATATATATATATATATAAACCATACTAAAAAAATACTAGTAAAGTTAACTAGTAACTTTACAACTAACTAAATTATTGTGTTAAATAATTCAAACAATTAAAATAAAAATAAAATTTAAAAAGAAATAAAAGACACAATTATTTTACACAAAACCACACTCCACACTCTCTCTCTCCCCTTTCCAAACCCCCCCCCCCCCCCCCCCCCACCACCATATATACCCCCTCACTCTCCCAAAATTTGCTACTCTCTCATTATCATCCCTCTCTCTTTTCTCCCAACAATTTCTCTCTTTATTTCTCTCTTTATTCCTCACTAAAACACACCCAAAGTCCAGCCATTTTCACTCAAGAACATCAAGTGTTCAAGTCTTCACAAAGGTAAAAATAACATGTAGTGCAAAGCCTACGCCTTTCTTTGTTATTGTTCTTTCATTTTATTTAGATTCCTTCTTCTACACTAGTTGCATGTTGTTTTACTTTATCAATATCTTTGGATCTTGATGTTTGGGAGCTTCATCACCATAACATCTTGAATGTTACTAAAAAGGGGATGAATCCATGACCAAACCCATGTTAAGACCAAAGAAGGACTTTTACAATGTTCTAACAAACATGCATGTGTTCTTCATCAAAACCAACCCTTTAATCTCTAAGAAATTTTATGAACTACTCTTTAAATCCACTAAAAATATGTTTGAACTAACATGCATGAGCTAAAAATTCACTATTATAAGTTGCATGAAGGTGTTCTTGTCATAAACACCCAAGAACCATAAAAATAACCATTTTCAAGTATTTGCCAAAAAGGAGTTTTATAAATAAATTGCATGTATTGTAAATGGCTGAGAAATATATTTTTTAAACTGAAAATATATGTATGGGGATGTGTCAAATCGGATTTCATGCAAAAAGAATAAGAATATTGGTAAAAGACAAAAAGGAGTGCACATGCATAAAGTCTTGTTTTGACAGCATGCTGCCAGATTTTTCTTCTCTCTTTGAAAAGCCATATCTCACTCAATAATACTCCAAATTAAGAGATTCTTTTTATGGAGTTCACTTTTATGAGTTATGAATCAAACCCAACTGGAATCATTGAAAAATATTAAGATTTCAACCTTCAAACAATTTTCACAAAGACAGTGCGCAAACAGCAATGTTCTCTGTCGCAGTTTACGTCAAGAATTATTTTATGTACTTAAACCACTCTAAAAATCATGAATCTTATGTCACAAGTTTCGTAACACATTTAACAAACTGGTCATAAAATATCATGACCTAAATGTCCCTGGAAGTTATCCAAAAACAAACCGAAAGTGACTACATATTCTGGACAGCAACTGACTATATTCTATTATAGCTATAAGCTAACTCTTGAACCCGTTTCACCATTCTTGTGATGAAATTGTGGAATATGTATATATACTATATGATTATGCATTTTACTATAGCTAAAAGCTAACTATTGAACCCGTTTCATCATCTATATGATGAAATTGTGGAATATACCTTTATATATTACGAATACACATTTTATATACTCTAACTCCTAACATCATATATATTATATATATGACTCCTAGTTATAGACCCTTTTCGTCACTCGTTATGACGAAATTGCGGTAATCTCAAATTATCAAATGTAATGCTATAGATATTAACTACTAATATCGACGAACTTATTATAACATACAAACTAAATCTCAACAAATGCATTTTATGTTGATTTGGATAATTACACGATACCAAGGACTAAGGTTTAGAACATAGAATCTTACTAGTGTCCTTACATTCGTAGGATCGACGTAGGATCGCGTTACGGATCGCATTACGCACCACTTGGGAACAACTACGTTTATCACCGTGAGTTTTCGAAGCCCCTTTTTACTATTTTATACATTTTGGGGTGGAAAGCATGTTACAAATTCTATTTCACATCATTATTTTGTTACTGAAATACTACAAATATTTGATGCTCTATGGTACGTGTGCACATGTTAAAGATTCTGAGTTACGCTATCGCACAAAAGTCCCCAACTTGTTTTTACATTACCTATTTAACTCACGAGTGTGAGCCATGGTAATTATGGATAACGTTATTTGGTTGACCGCCCACTTACTGTGATGTGAGTGTATAATTACTACAGTGCCATGTTGACGATAGAACATGATGAACGGGGCAAACTAATACTATGGTCAGGAGGTTTGGGTAATGGCTCAGTATGCTACCTCTGAGGCAAAACACTTATATACCTTGAGCAAAACAGAAAGCAAAAACGGAACTTTTACAACCGAGAGTTGTACTACAATCTTTTGAAAGCGTGAATGCTATCAACTTGCATTAAAACTTTTAGAGCATACGCAAACCTGTGAACTCACCAACTATTTTATAGTTGACACTCTCCTTTACATGCTTTTCAGGAAACATCAAGTAAGGATGAGTTCTAGAAGGCACTACACTTAGCAGCATCCAACTTTATTTCATCATGTCAAGTCTCTTTTTGCTTTGGACAATTTGTATTTCACAAACATGTTGTATTTTGTAACCTTGATGATATGATGATTGTGTGTTGTCTTCTACCTTGTGCTTTTGAAACATTAAACTGTGACATCCCGTGTTTCCGCTTTAGCAGGGTGTGACACGTGCCCACACTGCTAGTTCTCACTTATGCCCATTGAACCGTACATTCTTTGGGAACAACGGGTTTAGTGTATTCAGGTGATTTATGTGAACTTGAATTACACAAAACACGGAACGGGTGATTACGTGAACTCCTTTGTTATATCTTTGTGATATTCGATTGAACTTCTTTATCGTTTCATGGTTATAGGGATAATTTGTACTTACCATGTATTGTTTATTGTTGATTTTGTTGATCTGTTCACTGAGTTTTTGCTCAACCACATTTGTTATTCTGTGGCAGGTACTAGAGACAGACTGGGGGACTATCCGGGTTGAGAGACCAAGAGTGGATATTTTTGGAGGCTAACTTACCGGACAACCCACTTTTGTGTAGTTACTTTTGGGACTGTATATATATGTATATTTGTACCGTAACGTCCGGTTGTCTATAATTATGCCTATTTTGTTATGAAATGTACTTAGTTGCTCTGTATGCTTTAAACCTAGTAGGGTTAGAATTGGGGTGTTACATTATGTACTTTGCAAAAATAAATACTTCCAAATAAAACAAGTATTATTGTAAAAATAAACTAATTTAAATAATTAACAAATTCAAAAATAAAATAAAAAAATAAAATACATTTTTGGGAGGTCCAATCATATTACACCCAACTTTGCACCCCATCCCTCTCTTATCTCTCCCAAAACCGTCCACCATCACCCCCCATATCCCCCTCTCTCTCTCTCTCATTTTATCACATCACAATTCATTTCCTCATCTCACTTTTTCTCTCTAACTTTTCTCTCTAGAGAATTCTCTCTTCTTCTCACCAAATTCTCTCTAAAAACACTCTCATTTCAGCCATTAAAATTCAAAAGAAGTTCAAGTATTGAAGTATTATTAAGGTAAACTCATATGTAGAGCAAAGCCTACACATCTCTTTGTTTATGTTCTTTCATTTTCTTTAAGTTTCTTCTTCTTCTACTCTAGTTTTGCATATGTTTGGCTAGTTACATCTTTGAAATCTTGATGTTTGTAGATTCATCACCATAACATCTTGCATGTTGTTAAAAAGGTGAAGAATCCATGATCAAACCTATGTTAAGATCAAAGAAGGAACTTTTGCAAGTTTTTACTAGCATGCATGTGTTCTTCTTTAAAATCTACCTCTTAAACTCTAAGAAGTTTTATGAAAAACTTATATTACACTAAAAACATGTTTTAATCTCCATGCATGTGCTAAAAACTTGTTATTTTATATAGCAAAAACAAGTTCTTGGTTTAACCACTCATGAAATTTTCAAAAAGAATGCAAGAAGACTTTTTTTGGGATTTTTGAAAGATATCTTTATTTAATATACATGCATGTAGTTCTAGAGGTTTAAAAATAAATATTCATCTGAAAGTATTTGTTTGGGGAAGTGTCAAATCGGATTCCATGCAAAAGGAACAAAATCATGACAAAACTTACAAGCTAGATGCATTTTCTTAAAAGCTATCTTTTGACAGCATTCTGTCAGATTTCTACCTCTCTCTTTAAAAGGGGGAAATTGACCTAAATAACCATATGCAACACACATCTTCAACTTTTGACCTCTCCAGTATTTTTTTTACAAAAATAGCCGGAATCCCGCAAGCCTGACACCGCAAGCTTGCGGTGTCAGCTTTTTCTGACACAGTAAAAAAATATTATTTTTTTAAAAAACCGCAAGCCACCGCAAGCCACCGCAAGCCACGTATCACTATCTCCTATACCGCAAGTGTGGAGGTTTAGCCAAAAAGAGACACGTGTAAGGAAGACCGCAAGCCATTTGAGAAAACCGCAAGCCATTTGATAAAACCGCAAGTGGGGTATTGGGATGTGGAAAAGGACACGTGTCGTCATCTTATTAAACCGCAAGCCTCGGGAGACGCAAAACGCAAAACGCAAAATTTATTGGGAAAAGGAAATGACATGTGTCATAACATCATTGGACCATAACAGTTAAAATTAGAATACTAGGGTTTTCACTTCTCACGGTTAAAAAACTAGGGTTTTTACCCTCTTCTTCCACCTCTCTCTCTCTCTCTCACCGGCTGCACCTCCCACCTCTCACTCCGGTACCACAAGCCACCGCAACTACTCCGGCCACCGCAAGCCACCTCTCCACCTCTCTCTCTCTCACCGGCTGCACCTTCCCACCTCTCACTCCGGCACCGCAAGCTACCGCAACTACTCCGGCCACCGCAAGCCACCTCTTCCACCTCTCCACCTTTTCCACCTCTCTCTCTCACCGGCTGCACCTTCCCACCTCTCACTCCGGCCACCGCAAGCCACCGCAACTACTCCGGCCACCGCAAGGAGAAGGGACACCGCAAGCCACCTCTTCCCATCGTGACTACTCCGGCCACCGCAAGCCACCTCTGCCACCTCTCTCTCTCTCTCTTCCACCTCTTCTACCCCGACCACCTCCTCCGACCACCTCCTCCGACCACCTTCTTGAAGAGCTACTCCGGCAAAAAAGGTCACACAGGTCCTCAAACTTGAACTTTTAATTTACAGAGTCCTTATTTTATTTTGGTTATGTTGTTTAGTTTTAAGTAGGCTCATGTTTCAGTTACCAATTTTTGAATCCATTTTTGAATATTTGAAGCCAAGCCGTACGTTTCATGTTTCACACTACAACTTTTTGAATCAATTTTTGCATTTGAAATTGTGTGGTAGGGTTGTTTGTTTGCGGTTGTTTAATGGTAGGGTTGTTTGTTTGCGGTTGTTTAATGGTAGGGATGTTTAACAATTTTATTTCTTGGTACAGTGAGGATGATGGATTAGGAGCTTCTTTCTAAGGAGGGAAAACAAATCTTCATAAATGGCGGATTCTCGAAGGAACATCGTAAGATTTACATATTTTTATTGAAGAAATGTTTATTCAAGAAATTTAAATGCAAATGTATGTTATTTGTTTTTAAGAACTCTTTAATTGTACATTTGTAATTTTGTAATTTTGTATTTTTATGTTTTATGTGTTAGGAAATGTAGTATATGTTTAGTTGGGAAATTATACCATATTGACATTTACATAGAAAATGTATATTTGCTTTATTTTCGTTAAATCTCATTTGTAATATTTTGTCTAATTTGTAATATTTGTCTTCGTTAAATCTCATTTGTAATTGTAATATTTTGTCTAATTTGTAATATTTGTCTTCGTTAAATCTCATTTGTAATTGTAATATTTTGTCTAATTTTTAAATTATTGTCACTAAAATAATCGTAATCAATGTTAAGGGACTTAATTTTCCTAATTATCGTCTTAATTATCTAGTTTACCATATATATGATCCAATTATATTATTTATAGTTATTTTTAAATAATTCACTAAAATATTCTCATAACGACGTAAAAAACAATGATATCGACATAATTATATTATTGACTTTACAAACAGTCGGACTATTATAGTGCGGGGTTGACATTGAAAGGCAAAGCAAAAGTTGGAGCAGATCTTCTAGGAATATTAAGTGCCTTTCCAGAGCGGTTGACAAAGTTCCGAGCCACATGTTTCGGGCATTGGTTGGATATTCGGTCGCCCCAGGGTGACCCGCTCCTTTGTCATCTACTGTTACAGTCACAGGTTTTTCCAGATGATGTGGCGGCTGACGAGTTATGGTTTGGTGTGGGAGAGCACATGCTTCGTTTCGGCCCACGAGAGTTTTGCCTCATCACCGCTCTTCGATTCGGCCCGCCTATTACTACACCGCCTTTACCCGAAAATCCTCTTAGGACGATAGTATTTCCAAAACTAGCTCAGAAAGAGGGTCTTCGTATAAAGCACATTGAAGCAGTCGTCTACGATACATCTAACAGGTTGACGGATTTTTCTTCCGTGTCGGATGATGATGCAGTTCGATTGTGCTTATTGTTGATGGTGGAGGTTTGTTTTCTAGGCCGTCAACCCGAAGCCATCATTAGCTCAAAACACCTATGTCTTGTAGAGGATTTAGACTTATGGAACCGATATCCATGGGGTTCAGATATTTGGACTGCTACACACACCCAGATGAATAGGGCTGTGCGGAAGCGTGAGGAGAATGGAGAAAAGATATCAAGATACACCCTTACTGGATTTCTTTATGCCTTTAAGGTATCAAAACTTGTTGAAATTCTATCTTTATTGTAATTTTTTTTAAGGTTATTGATAAATAAATAAAAAATCGTTGTCATAGATTTGGATATATGAGGTCTTCCCGATAGGACTCAAGTACGCAACCCGTGAGGTCAAGATACCGAGGGCTATAGGCTGGAGGAAGACTATAAAAGTTGATTGGGATGATTGTTTGTTATTTCTCAATGTCACAGATGTAAGTAGGTTATATTTTGTGATTTAATCGCAGTTTCGTTCTTATTATTAAACTAAAAAATTGTTTGTTACTATTTACTATTAGCCTACCCATCGGCCACTACCGGAGCTTACACCTACGCCTGAGGAGCAGACCATGGACTGGTGGATAGATAGCCAACGTTTTTTGGCTGGCGGCGTACAGGATGGAGGGCAGGATCCAGGGTCACCACGACCGTCACCGCCACAAAGGCCACTGTCACCACCACCGTCGTCGCCGCATAGGCCACCGTCCCCAATACGAGCTTATAGTCCGAGCCATGGTTGGGATTCCATTACTAATCCCGATGGCGAGCTACCCTTGGATCAACAGGTCTCCTAATTACGCACCGAAGTTCATGAGATGCGAAAAAAACTTGATTTGTATGATTTGAAGATATCTAAACTAGAGAAGACTTGCGAAGTTCTTTTGTCTAAGGTAAAAAAAAATACAACCATAACGTATTCAAGATGTTAACATTTATTTGAATGTGTATTTTGTTTTAAAAACAGGTTTCGTCTTCTTCTGAGGCTAGGCCAGAGATGTCAGGAATACCGACGCATTCATCGCCACTGGCCCCATTCTCCGTGTCATTGCCACCGACCTCTATCCCCGTGTCATTGACACTGACCTCTATCCCCATGTCATTGACACCGACCTCTATCCCCGTGTCATTGCCACCGACCTCTATCCCCGTGTCATGCTAATAGGGTGTACGGTCCAAGTTGCACTCTTGGTAGTCTTTTTATGAATTTTGTGTTGTGCCCACGGTGTAAGTGGATGTTCAAGTTTTGCTAGAAAAAAGTTAAAAGGATTAGTAATTAACACATATGGTACTACAAAACATTAATTCACATGTTAATTTTATTTACCTGCTTGTTCACGACGTTCATAATACCATCTTTGTTGCATATCCCTAAAAAAATCAATAAGTCCCACTATTGGTAGCTTCCTAGCCCACCGAGACAAGTTGTTAACAGATTCAGCACTGTTGGAAGTCATGACATTGTAACGCATTCCTGGAAAATGCGCCCTAGACCATTTGTGGTAAGGAATGGTGTCAAGGTATTTACCTGCGTCAGGTAACGCCATACGGAGACGATACATATGCCTTTCGAAGTCTGACACCTTGTATGCTTTGCATACATCCCAAAAAAACCCATCTCTACCTTTGATTCGACTATCCTTCTCGTGTACGTTCATCAAAACATGACGACAACAAAGACCGTGATTGGCCCTAGGGAAAACCGTAGTAATGGCTTGATTTATGGAAGCAGCCCTATCGATATGATTGCCAAGCCTTCAATTTCTCCAATACATTCTTTTAACGTCGCCAAGAACCAAGTCCATGCATCCCCACTTTCCAATTTGCCCACTCCGTAAGCAATTGGCACGATTTGATTATTTGCATCCATGCCCACAGCTAAGAACATGGTACCCAAGTATTTACCCTTCAAATGAGCACCATCTATTACAATCAACGGACGCAAGTTTCTAATGAATGTCCGAATCTGCATAGGAAAGACTTAGGTTATTTAAATGAAAATGTTTGTTATTGACAATGTTAGATATATAAATAATCTTACCGCACAACCAAGGGCAACAAATACCATCTGAAATCGTTGTGAATCATCCGTCTTGATCTTCGTCACGGTGCCCGGATTCACCAACTTCAAATGATGGCATTATGCCGGGAGTCTAGTAAAGGATTCCTCCGCACTCCCCCTCCTCATTTCCACTGCATGCCACTTTGCTCGATAACCTTGCATGTAGGATATATCAACTCCGTATTGCGACTTGATATCATGTATGATATCTTTCGCCCGATATACTCGACTATTATCATCGAAAGTTGGACTTAGTAAATGACCCAAGACGTGTTTGTTTGCCTGTCGATGATTAGGATGTAGTTGGGTTTTAGAACATGTGTGTATGTCTTCTAGTACCCTAACTTGAAACAACAAAGTATTTGGAACAACGGTAGCCCTGATACGCCATTTATAAATTTCATGGACACATTTTGCCTCAAACCTATCTGGTGTTGACCGAGTGATTTTAAACTCAAACCCCTCTTCCACAAATTTCAATCCAAGGGTTAGCTTTAGAGCTTTTCTGTTTTCGAAAATCTGACTATTTTTAACACGCTCACTACGTTGATAATAAGTTGTTTCTTGTAGTGTGAAACTAGGATATTCAGATGGGGGTGGAGCAGGCATACCCCAAAAATCATTTATTTGCCCGTACGGGCCCTTTGACTCGTCGTCATTTTCTTCTTCATCCGATTCGTCTTCATCAGGTTCTTCTTCATCTGATTCGTCTTCATCAGGTTCTTCTTCAAAGTCTTCCTCGTCTTTTTCTTTTTCTCTAGGGGCAATAGGTAGTTTCGAATCGGGAAAATAACAAAGGTTAATATCACTAAGGCCATAGGTATGTTCAAAATATTGCGGATAAGTAGGCTGACACGTAGGAAGCCAGTGGGGTGTATAATGTTCGGCGCTTTCAACATTGGGTTGACACTCCTGATACGTACTTGGACCCCCGACTGATGAGTTTACACAAATAGTTGCGGAATCAACCACATAAAGCGTGGTCGATTGTGTTTTTGACTTTTCAGCAGCAAAACACATAAACGCTTGGACGTCGTCGTCATCCCACATTTCAAGATAGGGACTACGTGTAGAGTCTTTGTAAGATAATACAACACCGAGAGATTCTTTTAAATTAAACTTCTTCATCACATAAGTGACCAATCGTAAGTATGTAATATCCCGATCCAACAATACCCCGCGTTGCGGTAAGTCGGTCGGACCATACTCCCAAACTCCATTTACCTTCTTCCACGTTCCACCAACACAAACATGCAATCTAACTTTTGGTTTTTCAATATCCATATGTTTTGTCTATGTTTTTTCTAAGCAAATGGATGAAAATAGAGTAGGAAATTGATATGTGGCTTGCAATATATATAAACGAGTAAATTACAATTTTCATCCCTCTAGTTGTTAATAATTTCTATTTTTGTCCCCGTGGTAAAAAAATGAGTTTTTATCCCTATGATTTTTAATTTACTGTTACTTTTGTATATTACTAACTAAGAGACCATAGGAAAAACTTCAATTTGTAGTTATGAACGAAGACCGTAAACCACGAGGACGAAAATAAAAAAATCAAGAAAACCGCAAGTTTTGCTCCCCGCAAGTTTGCGCCCCGCAAGTTTGCGCCCCGCAAGCGCAAACGTAAAATAATATTTTTTTTACTGTGTCAGAAAAAGCTGACACCGCAAGCTTGCGGTGTCAGGCTTGCGGGATTCCGGCTATTTTTGTAAAAAAAAAATACTGGAGAGGTCAAAAGTTGAAGATGTGTGTTGCATATGGTTATTTAGGTCAATTTCCCCTTTAAAAGGCAATAACTCTCTCAATATTTAACCAAATGAGGTGCAATTTCTTCTGGAATTTATGTTTATGTGTTACGATTCAAACCCAAGTGGTTTCACTCAAAAACTCAAAGCTTTCGACCTTCAAACAGACGTCACAAAAACAGTGTGCAAACAGCTATGCTTTCTGTAGTAGTCATACTATAAAAATTATTTGATGGACTTAAACATCTTCAAAAATAATGGTTTATATACCAAAAGTTTCCTAACACATACTGTCAGCTTGAGTAAAAATCTCCTGACCCAAAGAACCTTGGAAGATAGCTAAAAATGGACTGAAAGTGACACAAAAATCTGGACTGAAAAAGGAAAACTCCAAAGGTGGTTAAAAATCAACTTTTAACTTATTTTATTATAAATCTATGACTTTTATTGAGTAATAAAGACATGCAAGATACTTTAGACCATCACAAAAATATGAACCTTAAACAAAGTTCTATATAAGGCATTTTATGACATTTTTGGATAAGTAGGATTCACCAAACCCTTAGAATCAAGCTTGAATCTTACTAGTGAGTCTTACGATTCGTAGGATCGGAGTAGGATCATATTACAAGTTGCACTTGTGAGCATCTCGGAAACATCATCGTTATCACCGTGAGTTTTCACAGCCCCTTTTTACTACTTTTATACATTTTGGGGTGAAAAGCATGTTACGATTTCATTACGCATCAGTTGTATTGTTTACTCAAAATGCTACGAATTTTTATGTGCTATGGTATGTATGCTTATGTTAGTTGATTCTGGGTTTCACTTTCATTTTAAGTCACCGGTTCACTTTACATTACCCATTAACTCATTGTTCGATCCGTTGGTATATTATGGATAACGTTATTTGGTTGACTCCCCACTCACCTCGCGAGTGCATAATTACCGTCTTCTTTATCATGTTTGCGATGGAACATGTGTCATTGGGGCGTGCAGTCAGGAGGTTTGGGTAGTGGGCTCATGGCTTTAACATTTTGCATACAATAATATACCTTGCGCATGTTGACAACCGAATACTCAATCCACTGTGCGGATTTACAAACATGCATTAAAACTGTTATGCATACTGAAAACCTGTAAACTCACCAACTATTCAATAGTTGACCCTCTCATTTACATGCTTTTCAGGAAATATCAAGTAAGGTTGGAACTTTAGAAGGCACCACTAGTAGCTACATCCAACACGATCTTCTTTATCATGTCAATTTATGTTTTGGACATTTTGTATTTTGGAACAAGATGTAATTTTTGTAAACTCTTTAAGCTATGATGATTGTGTGTTGTCTTCTACCTTACGCAATGAAACCTTGAGCTGTGACATTCCGTATTTCTGCTTTATCGGGGTGTGACAGATTTGGTATCAGAGCCGAAGGTTATAGAGAATACCGGTCTTCCATTGGAAAAACCCAACTATAACCAAAATCCAAAACTGACATGAAAACAACTGAACCTACTACTAGTATAACTAAGTCTAGAATGGTATTAACGGACTTTAATTAAACATAGCTTGATCACCTATGTTCAATTAAGGAAGGTTAATGCGAGACTAGAAATGGTTATAGTAGGCGTATGTCAATTTTTACTTGCACTCTTTAGTAGCATGCATAGTGCGTAGACATTACGTAGGATAGACATTACACTTGTACGATTAGTAACTAAGTATACTGTTGCCTCAGTTTCACTATGTCATCATCATCATCCCACTCTCTCTCTTCTTACTCAGCCGACGAGTCGGGCTACGTCACTGGTCGACCTCGAGTCAACCCACCGAGTATCCGGGAAGATGAGGATCCTAGGAGCACTGAATCAGATCAAGAGGTGTCAAGCGAGCGAGATCCTTACGACGGACCGAGAGTGGCACCAACCTCGGTATTGCCTCAACCAACTCCTATAACCTTTCAACGGAACCCCAATGGACCACGTGTAAGACAAACCGCAAGAAAGAGTGTTCCAATCCCACGAAGGGTGACACTAGGATCGGCGCGTCCGGAGGCACCGGAGCTGCCTCAAGTTCTCACCGGCATACCAATCAGACGAGTGCCCGGTATGACTTGGGCAGAGGAGCAGCACATAAGGGCAATGACGATCGAGCACACGGTTGTCAGGTGAGGGTGACTCACCAAGGGCATGTCTTGACCGAACTAGTGGAGCTAAGTCATCTTTTGTCCAATGTTTCGACCCAGGCTAATGGTGCGAGGATGGCTAGGAGGATGGCAAAGAGGGCAGAGTTGGCATGTGTGATTGTGGGGATTGTGTTATTGTTGTTGGTACTGTTGATTTTGATCGATGCGTATTTAGGATGGTTTTGATTAGGATGGTTGATAGTTTGGCAGTTTTTATGAGACTTTTGGTTCAAAGGAAAACATTTTTTTGTGGTTATTATGAACTAAGTATTTTGGGTAATTTTAAGTGTGTGGTTGTATTAGATCTAAAAACTATAGTATTGACGGTTGATGAACATCAAAATTTTGTATTAGCGGCATTATCTAAAAAAAGGAATGGATTTTATCTTGGTGTTATCTGGAGCAGATAGGAGTTTTGTTTCGTTAGAATTTAGGCCACTGATCGACTTGGAATTTAGGAGAATGTCGGATGCTTATATTATTGAGGTTGCTAAAGGTCATAAATTTGAGGCTAAGGATGTAATTTTAGATTGTACCTTGAATCTAGCCGATAAATCGTTTAGCATTGATCTTATTCCTATTAAATTGGGGAGTTTTGACGTAGTAGTGGGTATCGACTAGTTATCCAAGAATCGAGCGGAGATCTGTTGTTTTGATAAGGCGGTTAGAGTAGCTTTGTAAAACGGAGAAACCCTAGTCATACAAGGAAACAAAGTTGGAAGGAGCCTAGAGATAGTGTCAAGTGTGAAGGTGCATAAGTATTTGAGGAAGGAGTGCGTTGAATTTTTGGCACACATAGTTGAGAAGAGGTCCGAGAAAAGGCGAATCCAAGATATTCCTATGGTGAAGGATCACCCAGAGGTGTTCCCAGATGATTTTCCTGGACTTCCCCCGTCCAGACAAGTTGAGTTTCAGATTGACCTCGTACCTGGAGCAGCACCTGTAGCTATGGCACCGTACCGTTTAGCACCTGCTGAAATGCAAGAGTTGTCGAGTCAACTCCAGGAACTTCTAGATAAGGAATTTATTAGGCCAAGTTCTTCACCTTAGGGAGCCCCAGTCCTGTTCGTCAAGAAAAAGGATGGATCGTTTCGAATGTGCATCGATTATAGGGAGTTGAACAAGTTGACGATCAAGAATCGATATCCTCTTACTCGAATAGATGATTTGTGCGACCAATTGCAGGGTGCAACTTATTTCTCAAAGATTGATCTTCGATCAGGTTATCACCAGTTAAGAGTCCGTGAGGAGGACATTCAGAAGACAGCTTTTAGGACACGATATGGACACTACGAATTCTTAGTTATGCCATTCGGGTTAGTGAACACACCAGTTGTGTTCATGGACTTATTGAATAGGGTATGCAGACCGTACCTTGACAAGTTTGTGATCGTGTTTATCGATGACATCTTAATCTACTTGTGGAATAGGAAGGATCACGAGCAGCATCTAAGGATAATTCTAGAGACACTCAAGGAATAGAAACTGTACGCTAAATTCTCAAAGTGCGAATTTTGGATTCGAGAAGTACACTTTCTTGGTCACGTGATTGGAGATAAAGGAATTCACGTAGACCCGGCTAAAGTGGAAGCCATTAAGAAGTGGGAAGCCCCTAAGACCCCAACAGAAATTCGTCAATTTCTGGGTTTGGCGGGTTATTATAGGTGATTCATTGAGAACTTCTCAAGAATTGCTAAACCACTCACAGCACTGACCAAAAAGGATAGTAAATTCGTTTGGGGAGAAACGCAAGAGGAGGTGTTCCAGCTATTGAAGAAAAAGCTGTGCAATGCACCAATTCTAGCTTTACCGGAAGGAACCGATAACTTTGTGGTGTATTGTGACGCATCGCACCAAGGTTTGGGTTGCGTATTGATGCAAAAGGACAAGGTTATAGCATACGCCTCAAGACAACTAAAGGTTCATGAGAAGAACTATACCACACACGATTTGGAACTTGGAGCTGTGGTATTCGCTTTAAAGATTTGGAGACATTATTTGTATGGCACTAAGTGCACTGTTTTCACGGACCATAAGAGTCTTCAGCATATCCTAGACCAGAAAATGCTCAATATGAGGCAGAGAAGATGGGTAGAGTTACTCAGTGACTATGATTGTGAAATTCATTACCACCCAGGTGATAACGCCACTTTTTGGCGTTATTTTCGGTACTCAAACCAATGAGATTGGCTTGTATTTAAGCAAAGAAGCGGATTTTTAATGGTTTATCTAGTGGAATGTACAGGTAATCCAAAAGACAGCGTTCATCGAGAAAAGAAGCTAAAAAGAGCCTAAAACGAGTCCAAAACGAAGCCAACGGAAGCCCGAGATCCAAGCCAGGACCCGAACCGCGAACCAAAAACCGACCCAGAAGCGCTCTGGAAAGCGCGCGACTTTCCACGCGACTTGCAAGTCGCGTGGAAGGCCGCGTATCCCTCTGTTCCACGATTTTCAGCTTTATTATTCCAACATTAGGTCATTATTCGGGACACAACTCACACACGACGAACGGCAGACGACTGGGGGCGATTTCTGGAGACTTTTCACGTCTTTTGGAGCCACGATAGAGGACATATCGAGGAGAAGTTCACAACGAGAGTCGGATTAGATCAGATAGAAGGGAGTTCATCATTACTTTCGTTACAATCGCGTTTATCATGTTTACACATACTTTCATATCTCCTTTTCTTATGTTTGAATCCACCACCAACATGAACTAATTTTATATGTTGGGGGTTGGATTGAATTAGGTTTGTAAGCATATGAACAGATGACTTGAATGTTTATCGGTTTTCCTTTTTAATGAATGCATGTAATTTGATTCTTAATGCTGTTGAGAGTTTAGCTAGCTTTCAATTGTTTTGTTGTTTCCAGTTGAGTTCGAGAGAATTAATTGTTAACTAGAACTAGGAATTGCATGCCTAAGGCGAGAATTTGGTTATAGAGATATACCGAATACGCCTTAGTCCTAATTAAACCTTTTAGGTTGAGATCGAGAGATTAAATCTATCCGTTCAAACATGAATCTTGCGCTTAATGTGTTTTGAAATCCATAGGTTGAGATCGAAAGATAAAACTTGTCCTTTTCAAAATAAAACCCGATGTTGCTCGAAAGAGAACAACGGTGATTTGAGAGATTGGGTATTCATTAAGGGGATCAACTGGTAATTGTTTTAAGTCAGAAATTCGTATGTGAACACCTAAGAATTTCCATCCCTCAACTGTTTTCTCTATCGAATTTTCCTCAAGTTGTCTACTGTTCCGTTTGTTATTTTCTTATTGCAATTAATTAGTTTAATACCAACCATCTCTCAATTTCGACAGTTCAGTTAATAGTGATTATAGTAATTGTGATACTTAGTTCCTAGTTCCCGTGGATTCGATACTCGTACTTCCGTACATTATTACTTGATTTTGACACCGTACACTTGCGGTTAGATTTAGGGGGGTGATACCCGCCTATCAAGTTTTTGGCGCCGTTGTCGGGGAACTAGTTGCAACTGATAGCACTACCAGCTATAAGCGCTATTACATTGAACATTTTTTTTATTTTTTTTCCATCACTTTCAGTTTTTGGGTCGCTAATTTTGTTGTTTTTCGTTTCAGGTACTAATTGGTTTATGCCAAGGAAAACCCGAGGGGAGAAACTCGAACCGATCGATCCAGAAATCGAAAGAACCGCCCGTCGTTTAAGAAAAGAATCAAAAGTTAAAAGACATCTGAAGATGGGTGACGAGAGACCTCCTCGCAATGACCCACCTCCACCACCTCCGGAGAGGGTCCCTATGAAGTCGTTTGCCAATCCGAATGTGGCAGCGGCACGCATAGGCCTTCAAGCACCTGCCACTGGGGCGAATTCTTTTGAGCTCAAACTAAGTACCATTGTCATGGTACAACAGAATCAATATGGAGGAGCGCCGACTGACGATCCCCATGCACATCTCTGTGCATTCGAGAGGATTTGTAACACATTTAAGATCAATGGCATGAACGAGGATGCCATCAAGCTGAGGTTATTCGGATTCTCTCTCAAGGGCCGAGCTGTGAAACCGGACTCGATCACTACGTGGGAGCAGTTGAAAGCTGCGTTTCTTCAGAAGTTCTTTCCTCCGAGCAGAACCGCCCAACTCATGGCCGAAATCACACATTTCGCGCAATGGGACCAAGAAACCTTGTATGAAGCGTGGGAGAGATACAAAGACATGATCAAGAAGTGCCCTCATCATGGGTTGCAAGGTTGGGTCATCATCCAAACCTTCTTAAGTGGACTCCACCCACAGTTCAAAAACGACATCACCGCTGCATCGGGTGGAGCACTAATGGATAAGTCCTACGAGGAGGCATGCGACTTGATCGACAAACTGGCGGAGCATAGTTTTTCTACTCCAAGATCAACCATTAGAAGAGTCGCAAGTATTCAAGAGTCGGATGAGCTGAAAGAAATAAAGGCTCAGCTGGCTGCGATCACAAGCCATTTGAAAGGGGGTATTCCACAAGAACCCGAGCAAGTCGAGTTCTTACAGAACCGGAACAACCAGCCGAGGAACGACCCGTTCTCGAATACCTACAATGAGGGGTGGAAGAAGCACCCGAACTTCTCTTGGAGTCAACTCGGTCAACAGCCATGTAATTCTTCTAACTTTTCCAATTCGTCTAATGCTAACAATGTTTACCGTCCTCCAGGTTATAACCAAAGGAATCTCAATGAGGGACCATCTATGGAGAAGAAACCGGGGCTGGAAGACATGATGATGAAGTTCATGACCAAGATGGACAGCACGGTTGGAGAGTTAGCGAGCACGGTGAGTACAGTCAAGGCGGCAACCGATCATAACACCGCCTTCATTAAGATCCTCGAAAGGCAAGTGGGGCAAATATCTGAAGCCCTACAAAACCGACCTCCCGGAACATTCCCGAGCATGACTGAAAAGAAACCAAGGGAGGAGTGTAATGCCATCTATCTGAGAAGTGGCAAAGAGCTGATCGAGGAGCATACACGAGAACCACCAGCAAAGGAAACCAAGCCTAAAGAGAAAGAGGTTGTAAATGTGGATGAGCTAGAGGTGGATGAAGAGGTGGTAATTGAAGAGAACTTAAAGGTTGAAGAGAGCAAGAAGAGTGAAGCGACGAAGCCAAAGCAAACACCGATCAAGCCGGTAGTACCACCACTACCATATCCGAATAGGCTTAAAGCCCAAAGGGAGGATTTTAACTTTTCTAAATTTCTTGAAGTTTTTAAGAAATTGCATATTAACATCCCTTTTGCAGATGCGTTGGCACAAATGCCCTCATACATGAAGTTCATGAAGGAGATTCTATCCAAGAAGAGGGCGATCGATCACCAGTCCACCGTTGCACTTACTGAGGAGTGCAGCGCAATTATTCAGAACAAGCTTCCCCCGAAGCTCAAAGATCCAGGGAGTTTTTCAATCCCTATTCAAATTGGGAAGTCTAATTTTGATAAAGTGTTGTATGATCTAGGAGCGAGTATTAACTTAATGCCCTTATCTGTTTTCAGGAAACTCGGCTTGGGTGAGGTGAACCCAACATACATGACACTGAAGCTCGTGGACAGATCGATAATATATCTGTATGGAGTGGTAGAGGACGTGTTGATCAAAGTTGGCAAATTTCTACTTCCCGGTGGATTTCGTGGTGCTAGACATCGATGAAGACATAGAAGTCCCACTGATTTTGGGAAGATCTTTTCTGGCCACTAGCAGAGCTTTGATTGACATGGAAGAAGGTGAGATGACGTTAAGATTTGGCGGCGAAAGGGTGACATTCAAGATGTTCGAGAACGGAAGAAGGCGTAGAGACGGAGATGGCAAAGGAGAGCCAGATGAGGAAAAATCCGCGAAGAACCGCAAGTGTGGGCGATTCGAGTCCGCGGATACTGAGCCAAGTTGAGAGCCACACAGTCGTGCCACGACTTTAACTACGGCGCTGGGTGGGAGGCAACCCACCGAGGTTAGTTTTCTTTTTAATTTCCAGTTTTTGAGTGTGTTCTTATTTACGAAAAACCATAAAAATGAAAAAACGAAAAATCAAAAAAATAGCTGAAACAAGGACTTACGCGGCTTGTGCCGCGTCCTACAAACCGCGGGGTCCTCTGTTTGTTTTCTGAAACAGGGAGTTACGCGGCTTGTGCCGCGGTCTCCAAACCGCGCGCCAAACCGCGCGGCTCCCCTGTTTTTGTTTTCGTGTTGTGTTTTCTTTCCCTGCTTTGTGTGTTTCGTTGTTTTGCTTTCTGTCGTTTTTGTTTTGTTTTCCTTGTGTCTACCTTCTCTCTCTCTCTCCCTTTTCCCCGATGTCTCTGATTGGCGCTCAAATCTTTCAAGAGAATCTCCTCCGTCCGGGCAAACAGGTACGCTCTAAACTTTGTATGCAACGAGTGATGTAGGATGTTTTGTGTCCCGATTAGTTAACGAGATGCAACAAACCTAAGTTTCGGGGTGCCTCATTTTTCAACGTCTACACACTCATTTTCTTTTAACCCTGTGCAAACCTCGGTTTCACTGAGGTTTGGGGGTTGGCTTTCGTTTGACAAACCTAGGCCACGGCCTAGGTTTGGGGTGGCCATGTTTTTGAAAATGAGAATAGCTCTTTGATGCTTGTACTTAAATGCTATGCCTTGCATGTCTACTACCTGTAATAACCGCACAACGATACTTGTTTTAGTATCGCCTACGCCGACACTTGTACATTGGGGACAATGTGTGGGTAAGGTTTGGGGTTGCCCAATCGGGCCCACGTTATGCACGTAGATTTCCCGCACCTCTGCATGCTTAGATCACAATAGCCAAAAATTTTGTTTTGAATGATTGAGACCGACCATTGTGGGAAGAATCTTGTGATAGTGACGTGACCATTAGGGAAGAACTGGGAAAGGACATAACTAGGGACATTAGTGGAGACCACCCATTAGTGAGATTTGAGCCTAAAAGACGTTTTTCACTTCGAGTGATTCATACACTTAAATCGTATACACTTTTTCGAGTTCCTTGTCATGAATATAGAATGATCTCGCTATATTATTGCATTGAGTAGCAAAGACGACCATCGGGATATTAGGTAAGGGTGTAGTAGACCAAATCGTGTGGACCTTAAGAGATGATTCCAGGCATTGTGTGTATGTTTAACCCATGTTTAGCTATCGTACCTTTTCACCTATCTGTGTGTAACCATAGCCCCCTTGGTAGCCATACACTCACCTTTTCATTTCAGACCCACCTGTAAACCCGAGCCAAAAGCCTTAGCCAACCCTATCCGAAAGTGTGTCAATCTGAGCGGTAATGAACAACGAGAAGATAGAGCGGAAAAGAAGGAATACAAGCCAGTTATGAAAATAAATAGAAAAGAGGGCCAATGCAGCCCCAATTTGAATAAAGAGGACCAATGAAGTCCCAAAAAAAATAAAAAAAAAATAATAATAAATATTTACAGTTTTTAGATAGCTTCACAGCAGCGGAATAAGAGAGTCAAAGCGACTCCATTAGTGATAAAGAGGGCCAAAAGATAGAATGTGAAGAAAGTTCATAATTGCCAACGTTTGACACACCGAGGATCTTTGTTCCCTTTTACCCTTCACTTCTTAGCCATAACCTTAGCCCCGTTACAACCCTTGTAAAGACCTGGATGATCTTCTGGAACACGTGATTACGGTATGCTACCACCTTTACTGATATTCCCTGTCTTGCTACTTGATTCCTTTCTGAGATCAATTTTTGGACATTTGTGCGTCGTTCATTAGAGTTGTCATGTAATATTTGAATATTCTTGTACATAACTTCCTACACATAACAACACGTGCGATAACCTAAGTTCGAGCGAAATGAGAGAATCCCGTGAGGTAGGGTCGAGGCGAAATGTTTTCCCTAGTATGTCCGGACCTAGAACAACCTTAATGTAATCGGAGTAGTCACTAGTTCAACTTACAATGGAAGGTCATAGATCAAACAGAATAAGGATGAGGCGAGAGTGAGATAAGCATTCATGGGTATGGGAAATCACTGGTGCATTACATGGAACCGATTGGGAGTTGTGCAGTTATTACATTTCTCTGATATATGCTTTTATTCTATTTTATCGCTAATTTGCTTGGGGACAAGCAACGCTCGGTTTGGGGTTGTTGATAAAGCCACTTTTTGGCGTTATTTTCGGTACTCAAACCAATGAGATTGGCTTGTATTTAAGCAAAGAAGCGGATTTTTAATGGTTTATCTAGTGGAATGTACAGGTAATCCAAAACACAGCGTTCATCGAGAAAAGAAGCTAAAAAGAGCCAAAAACAAGTCCAAAACGAAGCTAACGGAAGCCCGAGATCCAAGCCAGGACCCGAACCGCGAACCAAAAACCGACCCAGAAGCGCTCTGGAAAGCGCGCGACTTTCCACGCAACTTGCAAGTCGCGTGGAAGGCCGTGTATCCCTCTGTTCCACGATTTTCAGCTTTATTATTCCAACTTTAGGTCATTATTCGGGACGCAACTCACACACGACGAATGGCAGACGATTGGGGGCAATTTCTGGAGACTTTTCATGCCTTTTGGAGCCACGATAGAGGACAGATCGAGGAGAAGTTCACAACGAGAGTCGGATTAGATCGGATAGAAGGGATTACTTTCGTTACAATCACGTTTATCATGTTTACACATACTTTCATATCTCCTTTTCTTATGTTTGAATCCACCACCAACATGAACTAATTTTAGATGTTGGGGGTTGGATTGAATTGGGTTTGTAAGCATATGAACAGATGACTTGAACGTTTATCGGTTTTCCTTTTTAATGAATGCATGTAATTTGATTCTTAATGCTGTTGAGAGTTTAGCTAGCTTTCAGTTATTTTGTTGTTTCCAGATGAGTTCGAGAGAATTAACTGTTAGCTAGAACTAGGAATTGCATGCCTAAGGCGAGAATTTGGTGATAGAGATATACCGAATACGCCTTAGTCCTAATTGAACCTTTTAGGTTGAGATCGAGAGATTAAATCTATCTGTTCAAACATGAATCTTGCGCTTAATGTGTTTTGAAATCCATAGGTTGAGATCGAAAGATAAAACTTGTCATTTTCAAAATAAAACCCGATGTTGCTCGAAAGAGAACAACGGTGATTTGAGAGATTGGGTATTCATTAAGGGGATCAACTGGTAATTGTTTTAAGTCAGATATTCGTATGTGAACACCTAAGGATTTCCAACCCTCAACTGTTTTCTCTATCGAATTTTCCTCAAGTTGTCTATTGTTCCGTTTATGATTTTCTTATTGCAATTAATTAGTTTAATACCAACCATCTCTCAATTTCGACAGTTCAGTTAATAGTGATTATAGTAAGTGTGATACTTAGTTCCTAGTTCCCGTGGATTCGATACTCGTACTTCCGTACATTATTACTTGATTTCGACACCGTACACATGCGGTTAGATTTAGGGGGGTGATACCCGCCTATCACCAGGTAAGGCCAATGTGGTAGTCGATGCCCTGAGTAGAAAGGAAAGGGTAAAACCTTCACGAGTACGAGCATTGGGAGCGCTTGTACAAACGAGTTTAAAGACTCGAATTCTCGAAGCTCAGATCGAAGCAATGAAAACGGAAAACTTGAAGGACGAGACCCTTCATGGTTTAGAGGATAGATTTGAAACTAAGGTTGACGGAGTACGTTACTTCAAGGACAGAGTTTGGATTCCAAAAGCCAACAACGTATGGGAAACGATTCTGGATGAAGCCCACAAGTCTAGATATTCAATTCATCCAGGAACGGATAAGATGTACAAGGACTTAAGGGAATATTATTGGTGGCCAGTAATGAAGAAAGATATTGCCTTGTACATAGGGAAATGTTTAACTTGCTCAAAGGTCAAAGCTGTATATCAAAAGCCATCTGGTTTGCTACAACAACCAGAGATTCCCAGTGGAAATGGGAACAAATAACCATGGATTTTGTTAGGACCATAAATGTCCTACATATTAGAAAGATATATAAATAATTATATAGTGTTTAATTGTTTTATTTAATTATTGTAAAAGCCTCATTTGTGTTAAATGGGCTTAGATTAGCTTGATGGGCCATGGGCCTGGTTGTTTAAGGCCTAAGTATATAAGGTTAGTGTTAACCTTGAATTAGGTTAGACGTTCGATAGACGATTCATTATTATTCATGAGAGCTTAATTGTTTAGAGAGAGATAGTTAGGATTTTCATTCAAACATTTGTAACTATCTTGATTATTGAATATGAGAGGGATGACAAGTTGAAATCATTATTTGTTCTTGTTATTTTTCATTGAATCGTTGTTACCTGATCAATCTAGGACTAACAATTGGTATCAGAGCCGAATCGGTGATTTGAAGATACGAAAGAAATCGAACGAAAGAAAGAAAAAGCAAGATTTTTCGCAGAAAATTTTCTGGAAAATCACAGCCAGCCGTTTCGCCTATTCCCGGTGATTGAACCGTCGGATCGTCGCGATTTTTGGACAGTAGTTTCGGGACATATTGTTTCACATTCTGACCGGTTGGATTGGCCGTCTGAGGTCCAGAAGTCTCCCAGTTATTTATCGAAATACAGCAGTTTTTCTTGATCAAAATCGTTCTTCAATCGGGTTAGAAAAGCTTTTCATTGATTTAATAATTCGTTTGTTAGATCTCGATTGCTTACTCGTATTTATCTGCTGTTTTTCTGGGCGTATTTCGATTCCCAAAAGATTTTAATCTTTCAATTGAAAAATCAATTCTTGAATCTTTTGGTGTTCTTAAGTTATTGTGGTGGTTATTGAAAAATAGGATATATTTTGCTTAGAAATCGAGTTTGGTGTATTTGTTTTTGTGTTATTTGTCAAAATCTAACCCTACAGGAGTGAACTCAAGCAACCCTATCGATCTCAGATCCGAATTGCAACACCAGCCGCGGTGTCCGGATAAAACATCAAGTGTCCGGGTAAGTTTCCTATTATCTCAATTTACCAGTGTCCGGATGAATTTTTGTTGAAACACAAATTTTTCCGGTCAAATTATTTTCCTGGACAAATCAACTTTTCCGGATGAATTTTGTTTCCGGGTAAAAAGTGTTTCCCGGACACCTCTGATAGCTCACCCTTGTTGACCATCAATTTGTTACTGTTGAATATGGAAGGGGTTTTTCACTCATACGTGGCATACATATATTGGTCACATCATGGTTCATGAAAGGTCATCATCTTTGACCTTTGGTTTTGTATGTTGCCAATTTTTTAATCAAGTTGAGTGGTTTTTGGTTTAATTTTCATACGTCAATTGTTTTAGCATTCTTCCATCATATTTTATTTTTGTCTTCATCTCCACACATTATTTTGATTGACCATCGCATGCATATTCTTTTTGTTTGTTGACTGCACATTTTGTTAAGCTCTTCATCATTACATAATTTATATATTATCTTGCATTTATAGAGCTTAATTAGTTGCATGCACATACATACATCCATCGCATGAAAATTTTCAGTTGTGCCCGGTAACTCCATTTGTCCGGAAAGTGCGTTATCCGGTAAACTAACTTTACCCGGTAAGCTCCCCATTCGGAAAGTTCATCTCATCCGGTAAGCCGTTTTACCCGGACTCCATCCGGTATCTTCGTACCCGGTAAGCATCAATTCGTCCGGTAAGTTCCCAACTTTTATCCGGTAAGGTGTGTTTGGCAATTATTGATTGGTTTCCCTCTCGAAGTTGATTTCGTTCGTTCCAACAATAATCAGATTTAAAATTTTTAAAGCGAATTTATTTTATAAATTTGTTTTTCTAATTTAATTCTTGATTTATCTTCCGCAAATTTTTCTTCAAAATAACACCGATTAACGATCATAATTTTTCAGGTAACAAATGTCTTATTCATCTCAGTATGAAGCAAATTGTCAGGACGAAGATGAGGTGATGGAGATTCTGAGCGAAAAGAAGTTTGCGTCCAAGTCACCTGCGGGAAAAGAAGACAGTGATTCTGATGATGAATTCACAGCCCTTACGAAATCAGTGGCTCAGCTCTCCAGATCCTTCCAGCAGCATTGCCAGAAGAAGGTAGATGAGCACAAGCAGCCTGATAAGAAGGAGAAGACTGAAGAAGAGCAAACAATACTATATGAAAAGAATATCAAGCAGAAAGATGATTTGATCAGCAAGTACGTCAAAGAACTGAAGGAACTGAAATCTCAAATCTGGAATAGTTCTGAGAAGCTTGCTGAAGAAGAAGAGAAAGGTAAACTCCTGAATTGTGAAAACCTTGAGCTTAAAAGTAAATTAACTACTCTTGAAAAGGTTTTTGAAAAGGAGAAAGAAAATTTTGCAAAGGAAAGACAAACGTTTATAAAGCAATCTGATTCTTCAAACAAATCTCTTGATGAGAAGAAGAGTCTTGAGCTTAGATGTCTAAAGCTTTCAACACAAATCTCCGACTTTGAAAAAGTCTTGATTTCAGAAAGAGAGAAGTTTGAATTAGAACGCAAATCTTTCTCTAAAACGAATGGAGAACTTTCTTTGAAAATATCCGATTTGGGAAACGAATTAGACGTTCTAATCAAAGAGACTGAAAAGGGAAAAGTTGAAGGTTTTAGGGCTAATTGCTTGAAAGATGATTTCTAAAAGGAGAGAAAGATCTTTCAAACTGAGATTTCTAAACTTACTCAGATATTATCTGGATTAGCAACCGAGATTTTGAAGGAACAATTGGTCAAATCTAATTTACAAAAGAAATTTGATTTAATTCTCGAAGAACGAAATGCCTTAGAAAGCAAGATCAAAGGTGTTCAACCTTCTTATGCTTCAAGTTCATTTTCGACAATTTGTTCTTCAAAGAATTTTGTCAAATCAAAGGATTTTTCAAAAGATCAGATTCGACCTTCCAATATTTTCTATAATTCTCGTGTTGACAATAAAGATAATCCATCTTTCAAGAAAGTAAAAATGGAGTGTAGAGTTAAAGGAACCACTCCGGCTCCAAAGTCACCTGTCTCTGTTAAAAGTGACAAGAACAACACAGCTTTCCACGCTAAACCTTTTGTGAAGACTGATCGAGTTTACTCTGTTAATAAACTGATCAGCTTATCTACACAGAAGCTGTGTTGCTCTTATTGTGGAACAAGTGACTTTGTGAAGAAAGACCATGCTCAGTATTGGTATGGTATTTATAGTATCTCAGGTCCTCATAAGGCATCTAACCGTCAAGGATCCATCCCAAGATGGATACCAAAATCTTTCTACTCTGTTTTGCAGGAACGTCATGTGCATTTAAATTAGAAGATTCGTTTCACATGACGAGCACTCAAAGGTTAGGCCAATTTTGAGGGGGAGTACTAACTTATGCAAGGTAAGTGAACTTCAACTGAATTCAAAGACCGTGGTAATCTATTCTGGATAACTTACTTGTGTTTGTTATTCTCCAATTTTAAATTCCGTGATTGCCATGTGTCATTTTTTCTTAACTTAGTTATTTCCATGTCTCACATAATCGTTGATTTTTCAATGGAAATACACTCACTTGAATTCCTAGTTGCTTTCTAAGTTCGCTATTTCTTGCAAAATGATTCCATTCTTATCTGATATAATAATTGTGACTTGTTCTTCACAATTAAACTTTCTAATCATAGATTGATTTTTGAACATAATGTGCTTACTGAGTCATTCTGTTTTGCGCTTGAATCTGTTTCTTGAACTTCCGTTATTTCTTAATGACTTCTGAATAATTCAGTTCAGAACTCGTTTTTAAATGTTATGACTTCTGATTACCTCAGATCAGGACTCGGACTTAAATGTTTTGACTTCTAAACATTTCAGTTTAGAACTCGTACTTCAACTGTTTTTCTAAACTGTTCAACTCGTTGCATGAAAGTGAGTGTTAGGACTTACATTGTTTCTATGGTCAATCCAGAACCGGAAGGACCTACCCAAGAAACACATCCACTTTTAGACATCAGTGAGGGGTCTAGATTGATAGATGAGTTTGGAGAGAAAAGAATATGGTGAAGCTGTGACAGGACTTAAAAGAATTAATTGGTCCTTACCAAACCGAGTCAGTTATCCGGGTAACCACACAATCTATTCATTCTCGTTCTTTGGAGATGAATATTGAAACAGACATGGACCCAGTGTCGATAACTAGTGTCACCCCACCCAGCCACTCAAGTATCTCTCAACAGATGCTTGTTTCACATATTCACGGAGATTAGCACATAATCTATCTATTCCTCACTCGGAGGTCTTAGATATTGAAACAGGAAGACATCAGCTCCGGTCTTCGAACTTCATATTCTATTCACTGTGTCAATTGATTTTTAACTTGCGTCCCAGGTTAAATCAATTTTTGAGCCAAATCGATATAAATGATTTTCTTTCACACTTGCACGAGTCTTTGTGATTCCCATTGCATATCTTCGTGATATTGCCGGAACAGTTTGAGAGGTAATTTTTAATATTTTACTTCAATGATAACTGGAAGTCCTATCAGAGATACCCCTTTGCCAACTCTGAACATAGGCCACACAATTTTTTAAATTGTTGTGATAACAGTCACTATGTGTTTCTGTGTTAGATATTTACCCCGTTCTGGTTACTTACTGTTTGATCTGATGTTTTTGCTACTCGTCACCATTGTCTTTGAACGTGCATGATGCTCCGGAATCTCCTACTCATCATGAGGGGGAGAAAGGGTACAGACTCAAAGACACGGATTATCAAGTTGAGGGGGAGTTAGCAAAAGCCGAGGGGGAGTAAAGATGTCCCCATTCAAAAGCCGATGGGGAGTAAAGAAGTCCCATGTTCCGAAATCCATCAATTCTTCTCATTCTTCATCAAGTGGTGTTCGCTACAAAGTCAACTCGCGGTTCAAAGACAAATTCGTTGTTCACCGAATCTGGTTACAAAGTTGAAGATATGAAGACCAAGAGCTTTATTCAAGGGGGAGCGCTGAAAAGACATGAAGACAAGCAACACCGAAGTTTTCAAAGATTCAAGAAGAAGAGAAGATCAAGATCTGAAGATTTCAAGACCAATTTTTATTTATATATCTTTAGGGGGAGATTGTTAGGACCATAAATGTTCTACATATTAGAAAGATATATAAATAATTATATAGTGCTTAATTGTTTTATTTAATTATTGTAAAAGCCTCATTTGTGTTAAATGGGCTTAGATTAGCTTGATGGGCCATGGGCCTGGTTGTTTAAGGCCTAAGTATATAAGGTTAGTGTTAACCTTGAATTAGGTTAGACGTTCGATAGACGATTCATTATTATTCATGAGAGCTTAATTGTTTAGAGAGAGATAGTTAGGATTTTCATTCAAACCTTTGTAACTATCTTAATTATTGAATATGAGATGGATGACGAGTTGAAATCATCAATTGTTCGTGTTCATATCCATTGATTATATTTTTACCTGATAAATCAAGGACTAACAGATTTTATAACCAAACTTCCGACAACTGCCAAGGGGCACGACTCGATTTGGGTTATAGTAGATCGATTCACAAAATCAGCACATTTCCTACCAATTCGGGATGATTATAAGATGGAAAAGCTTGCTCAGATCTACATCAATGAAATTGTTACACGTCATGGAGTTCCAGTTTCCATCATATCAGATAGAGATAGCCGTTTCACATCCCGTATTTCTGCTTTAGTAGGGTGTGACAGATTTGGTTGTCGCTTCAGAAAGCATTGGGTACGCAGATGAATTTAAGCACTGCCTATCATCCTCAAACGGATGGGCAGAGTGAACGGACTATACAAACGTTAGAAGACATGATTCGGGCATGCGTGTTAGACTTTGAGGAAGTTGGGATAATCACTTGCCTCTGGTCGAGTTTTCTAATATCAATAGCTATCACACTAGTATTCAATGTGCGCCATATGAAGCCTTGTATGGACGCAAGTGTCGTTCACCCCTTTGTTGGTTGGAAATTGGAGAGAGACAACTATCTAGACCCGATATTGTACAGGAAACTACCGACAAGATTGCAATCATTAGGGATAGACTTAAAGCATCCAGAGATCGTCAGAAAAGTTATGCGGATAATCGTAGGAAGCCTTTAGAATTCCAAGTTGGTGATAAATTGTTTCTAAAGGTATCTCCATGGAAAGGAATAGTACGATTTGGGAAAAGAGGAAAATTGAGCCCAAGGTATGTCGGACCATTTGAGATCTATGAAAGGATTGGTCCAGTGACATATAGACTACCTAAGGAGCTAAGTGCTATCCATGATACGTTTCATGTGTCGAACCTCAAGAAATGTTTAGCTAACGACTCATTAATCATAGCTCTGGAAGAAGTTCAGATTAACGATAAGTTGCACATCGTAGAAGAACCAAGTGAAATTCTCGATAGAGAAGTTAAGCGTTTGAAACGAAAGAAAATTCCGATCGTGAAAGTTCATTGGAACACAAGGCGTGGGCCTGAGTATACATGGGAACGAGAGGACTATATAAAAAACAAGTATCCTCACCACTTTGCTAATAAACCGGTTAATGCTGAAAGTTCTTGAATTTCGGGACGAAATTCTTTTAACCGGGGGAGACTGTGACAACCATCAAATTTACGTTTCAGGTTAGAACTGTACTGCACATTTCAGTTATTCATATTGTAGTCAACACAGTCGAATTTAGCAGTAAAAACAGTATCGTTAGGAAAATTTGAGAATTTTGCCTAGCATTTGCCTAAATGAGTGAATTATCTATAAATCTCATAAAATGCCAATTCAAATACTCTAAATACATATATTTATGTACCTTGCAAAAATAAATACTTGCAAATAAAACAAGTATTATTGTTAAAATAAACTAATTTAAATAATTAACAAATTCAAAAAAAAATACATTTTTAGGAGGTCCAATCATATTACACCCAACTTTGCACCCCATCCCTCTCTTCTCTCTCCAAAAACCGTCCACCATCACCCCCATATCCCCCTCTCTCTCTCTCTCATTTTATCACATCACAATTCATTTCCTCATCTCACTTTTTCTCTCTAACTTTTCTCTCTAGAGAATTCTCTCTTCTTCTCACCAAATTCTCTCTATAATCTCTCTAAAAACACTCTTATTTCAGCCATTAAAACTCAAAAGAAGTTCAAGTATTGAAGTATTATTAAGGTAAACTCATATGTAGAGTAAAACCTACACATCTCTTTGTTTATGTTCTTTCATTTTCTTTAAGTTTCTTCTTCTTCTACTCTAGTTTTGCATATGTTTGGCTAGTTACATCTTTGAAATCTTGATGTTTGTAGATTCATCACCATAACATTTTGCATGTTGTTAAAAAGGTGAAGAATCCATGATCAAACCTATGTTAAGATCAAAGAAGGAAGTTTTGCAAGTTTTTACTAGCATGCATGTGTTCTTCATTAAAATCTACCTCTTACACTCTAAGAAGTTTTATGAAAAACTTATATTACACTAAAAACATGTTTTAATCTCCATGCATGTGCTAAAAACTTGTTATTTTATATAGCAAAAACAAGTTCTTGGTTTAACCACTCATGAAATTTTCAAAAAGAATGCAAGAAGACTTTTTTTGGGATTTTTGAAAGATATCTTTATTTAATATACATGCATGTAGTTCTAGAGGTTTAAAAATAAATATTCATCTGAAAGTATTTGTTTGGGGAAGTGTCAAATCGGATTCCATGCAAAAGGAACAAAATCATGACAAAACTTACAAGCTAGATGCATTTTCTTAAAAGCTATCTTTTGACAGCATTCTGTCAGATATCTACCTCTCTCTTTAAAATGCCATAACTCTCTCAATATTTAACCAAATGAGGTGAAATTTCTTCTGGAATTTATGTTTATGTGTTAAGATTCAAACCCAAGTGGTTTCACTCAAAAACTCAAAGATTTCGACCTTCACAAAGACGTCACAAAAACGGTGTGCAAACAGTTATGCTTTCTGTAGTAGTCATACTATAAAAATCATTTGATGGACTTAAACATCTTCAAAAATAATGGTTTATATACCAAAAGTTTCCTAACACATACTGTCAGCTTGAGTAAAAATATCCTGACCCAAAGCACCTTGGAAGATAGCTAAAAATGGACTGAAAATGACATTAAAATCTGGACTGAAAAAGGAAAACTCCAAAGGTGGTTAAAAATCAACTTTTAACTTATTTTTTTTATAAATCTATGACTTTTATTGAGTAATAAAGACATGCAAGATACTTTAGACCATCACAAAAATATGAACCTTAAACAAAGTTCTATATAAGGCATTTTATGACATTTTTGGATAAGTAGGATTCACCAAACCCTTAGAATCAAGCTTGAATCTTTCTAGTGACTCTTACGATTCGTAGGATCGGAGTAGGATCATATTACAAGTTGCACTTGTGAGCATCTCGGAAACATCATCGTTATCACCGTGAGTTTTCACAGCCCCTTTTTACTACCTTTATACATTTTGGGGTGAAAAGCATGTTACGATTTCATTACGCATCAGTTGTATTGTTTACTCAAAATGCTACGAATTTTTGTGCGCTATGGTATGTATGCTTATGTTAGTTGATTCTGAGTTTCACTTTCATTTTAAGTCCCTGGTTCACATTACATTACCCATTAACTCATTGTTCGAGCCGTTGGTATATTATGGATAACGTTATTTGGTTGACTCCCCACTCACCTCGCGAGTGCATAATTACCGTCTTCTTTATCATGTTTGCGATGGAACATGTATCATTGGGGAGTGCATTCAGGAGGTTTGGGTAGTGGGCTCACGGATTTAACATTTTGCATACAATAATATACCTTGCGCATGTGATAACCGAATACTCAATCCACTGTGCGGGTTTACAAACATGCATTAAAACTATTATGCATACTGAAAACCTGTAAACTCACCAACTATTCAATAGTTGACCCTCTCATTTACATGCTTTTCAAGAAATATCAAGTAAGGTTGGAACTTTAGAAGGCACCACTAGTAGCTACATCCAGCACGATCTTCTTTATCATGTCAATTTATGTTTTGGACATTTTGTATTTTGGAACAAGATGTAATTTTTGTAAACTCTCTAAGCTATGATGATTGTGTGTTGTCTTCTACCTTACGCAATGAAACCTTGAGCTGTGATATTTCGTATTTCCGCTTTAGCGGGGTGTGACAAAAGATTCAATAAAACTGCCTACGAACTTTTCCATGGGAGAAAGCCATCTATTAGCTTTCTTCATATCTTTGGTTGTCAGTGCTACATCTTAAACAACATAGATATTCTTGGAAAATTCGATCCCAAAGCTGACGACGGAATATTTCTTGGATACTCTTGAGCGTCCAAAGCCTTCAGAGTCTTCAACAAGAGAAGACAAACTGTTGAAGAAACCTATCATGTCACCTTTGATGATTCTCGTTCAGCAAATTCAAAACCCACTGTTAATAACAAAGAATTGAATCAGTGGATGTTTTCTCAGTATGGGGAACCAGAAGCTTATTTCAATCCTGATCCTCAGGTTAACAACCCAATCGCTGATGATGATCCGATCATCATTCCCAGCATGCATACAAGTGAAGATGAATCCTCCTCATGGGTATCAGTTGTTCCCTTAAACACTTTGCCTCCTTCTGAACCCTTAATCTCTAAAAACCCATCCACTCCTCCTCATCAATCAGTAAATGAAATACAATCTGAACCTCAGCAATTATTGACTGACATGCCTGATATGTCAGATATGCCTGATATACCTGATATACCTGATAATACCATCGGTGAAGCTTCTTCTTCAGCACCTCAAGAAGTCCACTCAGTGCCAGAATTTCAAGCTCCATCTCAGAGATGGGCAGTGAATCATCCAATCGAACAAATTATAGGTGATCAAAACACAGGTATTCAGACTCGATGAAGTTCATGTAACATCTGTCTCTTTGTAAATTTTATTTCACTGATTGAACCTAAAAATACCGATGATGCCTCAGAGATCCAAACTAGGTCAGCGCTATGCAAGAAGAGCTGACTGAATTGGAAAGAAAAAAGTTTGGAATCTCGTTCCTAGACCATCAGATAAAGCTGTTATTGGCACCAAGTGGGCGTATCGTAACAAATTAGATGGATTTGGACATGTAACCCAAAACAAAGCTAGATTAGTTGTTCAGGAATATAGACAAGAGGAAGGCATAGAATGTGATGAAACCTTTGCCCCTGTGGCTAGACTCGAAGCAATTCGACTTTTCTTAGCTTATGTGGTTTATAAAAACTTCAAGGTTCACCTAATGGATGTTAAGTCATCATTCCTAAATGGAAAGATGAATGAAGAAGTTTTTGTTGAACAACCTCCAGGGTTCGCTCACCCTAAGCATCCAAAATATGTTTATAAACTGGATAAGGCCTTTTATGGTTTAAAGCAAACACCTCGTGCATGGTATGATACTTTATCTTCTTACCTTATTGCTGAAAAATTTGAACATGGAAAGATTGATAACACTTTTTTTTCAGAAAGGTTAAAGATCATATTATTCTTGTTCATATATATGTCGATGACATTATATTTGGATCCACTAACCCATCTTTGTGTACTCGATTCGCTAAACGCATGAAGAAAGAATATAAGATGAGTATGATGGGTGAACTAACATACTTCCTTGGGCTTCAGATTAAGTAGAACGATAAAGATACATTTATTCACCAAGGTAAGTACGTCAAAGATATGCTGAAAAAGTTTGATCTTACTCAAAGCTCAACAACGAAAACTCCTATGGCACCTCCGCTGACACTAACCCAATTGGTAAACATGTTAATGTCACTGCCTATAGAGGAATGATTGGCTCTCTTTTGTATCTCACAGTGAGTCAACCCGATATCATGTATTCTACTTATATTTGTGCACGATATCAATCTGAACCCAAAAAAATCACATCTGATCACTGTCAAGAAAACATTCAGATATCTGAAGGGTACACCCAACCTAGGTCTTTGGTATCCCAAGGACTCAGGGTTCGATCTAACTGCCTATTCAGATAGTGATTTTGCAGGTTGCAAACTGGATAGAAAAAGTGTTGGTCCCGGAGGAGTTACACAAGTTTGTAGAAGGGGGGTTGAATACAAACACACAGATTTTACTTTCTAAATTGTTGATTGATATAATCAAACAATTTACAACTTGTTGCGGAACAAGATTAAGGATTAACCTAATCTAAACAAGTTATGAGAACACTAAGTTTCTTGCACTAGAATTAAGACATAAAGGAGATAAGGAAATTACGAAGAATATCCTAACACAAAGATAGTAAGAAGAAGATGGCCGAGCACTTCATTTCTGAAGTACAGTTCTTCTTATATACTGCATGCATTTAATGCACAACAGTATAACTTTACACGTGGCAGTAGTTGATTGGTTGCATGGTTTGACCTTTGTAGACAACCTTAGTAGCCGCATGATGTACAGTGTAGAATCAGAGTTGGTTGTACGATAATAGACAGAAGGGATGTCCTTTCTGACATTTTCGTACGGAGGCGTGCAAGGGGGTAAGACAAAAGTAACTTGTAGAGGAAGACTTCATGATCAACGTTCGTTGAACAATACTTTATAAGCGAGTGACAAAGCTCAGCGATTGCTGAAGTCTTCTACTTGTAACTTCACGTTGAGTGGACAAATCTTGGCTTTGCTGATATCCGCATAAGTTCATTAGTAGACTTGTCGTTGGTTCTTGGGCTTGATCTTCGACTTCAGCGTAGAACCTTTGTTGATGTGAAACTTGTCTGCAGGAATCATAAGTAAACAACTAAAACTATCAGCGATCATTAACAAGACTGAACAAGCTCAGCGTTTTATTGATGAACAGTTTCGCTGAATGTCTAATTTCAAAGCGTAAGTTTCCTATCAGCGGTACTATAGAATCCTAGTACTTATCAGCGATAGTGAAACTCTAATACATATTATTTACTTACAATTTTCACTAAGTGTTTCTTAAATAATCATTATCAAATCACTGAGGGTTTGGATTAACAATCTCCCCCTATTTGATTATGACATAACAACAAAAGAAAATTGCTAACTATGAAAACATAAGGATAAAAAGAACTCATAAAATATTTGTCCCTTTTACTATTTTCTAGGATCTTTTGAGTACTGATGGAGTAAAGTACATTCGCTGAAAATTTTCTTTTAACTTCGTATAAGTTACAGAGGGAAGTGGAAAAATTACGAGTACAACAAATAAATTTACAAGTACAAAAGATGTAAGCTGATAAAGATAGAAGAATTACAAGGAAATCCTATCAGCTAGAAAGGATCTTCCTTAATGAGAAGTTCATCAAGGGTTCTTGTAGTAGGGACCATCCAGTCAGGGACAGTTTCTCCAAGATCTCGTCTGTTCTTTGCTTCAGAAAAGATCAGGGGCTTCATGTATTGTCCGAGGAGATCGTCTCTGAATTCACACCAATAGACGAGATCCCTGAGCTATTTAATAGGAGTAATGGGAAACTCAGAGATGCGTTGAAAGCGTTCTCGTCCATCATAGTCTTGAAAAAAGATACCATAAGGTTCGCTTAAGACTTTTCCAGGGATGACGCGTTCACCAGGGGGTAGAGAAGTATCGAGTGCTAAGAGGTCAGGTTCGGAAGCAAGTACTTCAGCACGTGAGAAACCAATACCTGTTTCGTTCTGGATAGGAGGACCTGAGTCTGAAGGTATTATCTTTTTCTTTGCAGAGGCCCTTCTTCGTTGAATTGGATTAGGAGGAGGAGGAGGAATATCCACAGCAGAAGAAACCAAGTCGATCTGAGAATTTATAATTTTCTCGACATGGCTTTTATATTGTGAGCGAGATCGCTGAATGGATATTCGCATCTCCAACCATTCAGAGAAACCATACTTCTTGATCGTAGCAGCATAGATGGTCTCCTTGGTACCATTTTCTCTGAATATGTCAACTTCAACGACAGGAACGCTTATGGTCGTTCTTCCCCTGATGTTCACCTTGTTGATCCTGGCTGCCCGAGATCAATAGTGCAGTCTTTCCTTGCACCATTCCAAGGTAGAGTCAGATACCTTGGTCTTTTCTTCGATGATCTTCTTGGCGTCCTTCCACAACTGACGTTGGACATCAATGGGAGTTCTCTTCAGTTCAGTGTCCTTCACCGATTGTTGGACAAGCTGGATGGCGTAGGCTTTATCTTGTTCTTCAGCTTTCCTTCGATCGGCGAGTTGTTTTACAGCCTTGAGATGTTCAACGAATTCCTTCTTTGATAGTCTGAACTTAGGGTCAGGGATTTTGTCACGAGGAAGGATGATTCACCTATCTTCAAGCTGTTTGATCATTGCTTCTCTCTTTTTCTGATCCTCTTCACTTAGCTTTTGAGGAGCCAAGGAAGGTCTGTTTTTGTGAGAGAGCAGCTGTTCTTCAGGTTCTTCAGTCTCAGTGAAATCCAAGACCGGGATTATTTCATCAGCACTAGAGGCTGGGATTATTGTTGATGTAGTAGGAGGAACTTCAGCTGGATCCTCAAGCAGGGGAGAGGACTAGCTGAAACACAGCGATCATTTAAATAAGATCATTTGGGAAGAAAGAGATAGAGAAAAGAATGGGGTTTAAGTATATAGAGGTTTTATAGAGAGGAGAACTGAGGTTGAGAAGGGATAGAGGAGGGATGCAGTGTAAGGGAATAGAAGATATTGTACCTGACAAACTGGCTTCCAGAAGAGAATAGCCAAGTTATCTTCAGAAGAAACACCTTTGTTCTTGCCTTTGTCAGCTTCAGACGCTGCAGGCCTTTTGGTGGCCCCCTACCTTGATGATTCTTTTATAACAACCCCTTTTTGAGCAGGGAACTTCTTGGGTTGAACGAAGAAGAAGTCATCATCATCATTGTTTTTAGGGGATGATGATGGTTCGTCGTCCTCAAGATCGAGGTCTTCATAATCTTCTTCTTCTTCCTCAGCTTCAGATTCTTCCTCGTCAGCGTAGGGTTGTGTTACATCAGCAACAACTTCAGGTTCCTTAACCTCTTCGAGTTGCTCCCCCCCAGATACAGAGGGAGGTTTCTCGGTTCCCTCAGGGTTTTCAACTCCCTGAGGTTTCTCGGTTGTAGCAGCATCAGAAACAATACCCTTCCCCTCAACGTTATGGGGAAGGTCTTCAAGAGTTTTCTTCTCCCCCTCGATATTATGGGGAAGGTCTTCAGTCTTCTCCCTCTCTTCCACGTGATGAGTGATGGAGGTAATGGCAACTTTAGCAGCAACATCAGTGTGCATTGGGTCCCTGTCTTCCAGGCCAGAGATCCCAATACAGGTTTCAATCCTACCTATTCTATCTTCTAGGTCATATATAGCAGGAGTGACTCTTTGAAGATCCTCTCGATCCACCTGAGTAAAGTGCGAAGGAGCACAAGTAGCAGCATTCAGGCGGTCGAGGATTTGCTGAAGGAGGTCTTTGATAGTGCCAACGTCAGTTTTGACCGTAGACACCTCTCCCTTAAGAGTACCAACCTCTGTCTTCAATGATGTGATTTCATTGGACAGGGAGGTGAAGTTTGTGGAAAGGGTGATGTTGGTTAAGTTGATATTGTTGACGAAGGTGGAGTTTTCAGCGAGAGTAGTAGCAAAAGTTCCGATGCTACCATCCACCTTCTCCATATCAGCTTTGGAGGCTTTCATTTCGACCTCAGTTGTCAGCGTCTTTTAATGCTAGGCGCGTGGGCGACTCTAAACCCAGATGACTGTTACTGTGGTACATAACCCGCACTTACAGAACCCGTTTTTGTGCCCAAGTATCAAATCGACAGAAGCTCTGTTGTGTAAAGACCTTGTGATCTGAAATCTTCTTCCATTATCTCTGTAATTGCACCTTTACCAAAAACATTTGAAGACATTGGAAGTGATCGATAGAGTTTCCGTATAAAATTTGCAGTTACAGAAGCTTTGGCTTACAGAGGCTCTGTTGAGCTTAGCAGAGGCTCTATGACCGAAAAGTTCTAATAGCGGAGAGCTCATAAAACTTTTTGATCATCCAAAGTTTTGACAGTGTTAGACTGTGTTTTAGGACATATTTGGAAATTGGTGTCCTGGAAAACTTTTTTGGAAAGTGGTTTTGTGCGAAGTACTTACTCATAGGTTCTCCTTTGTTCACCAAGAAACCTGACTTCTGTTGATTTGTTTGACCAATACTCCTCTTTGGCTCCCCCTTGAATGATTAACCTCTGTAGATCAATTCAAGGTCTCCTTCAGCTCCCCCTTGACCTATGCTTGGATCAGATGTGATAAGTAGAGCATAGAACATAGGTCAAACTCATCAGAGGTTCTGTGGAATATGTCAGAGGCTCTGAGCAGTTCCACAGAAGCTCTATCGGGTACAAAACTTTTAATTGTAAAGAATTTACATACTGAATCTTTGAAATATATATGCATATGTACAGGAAGATTAAGTCTCACTTACAGAAGGATCAGCTCATGTTTAGCATACCTAACTTACCCACCAAGAAAATGAATCTTTTCTCATCAAGAGCCTTGGTGAATAAGTCTGCAAGATGAAATTCAGTGGACATAAAGTACATCTCGATTGTTCCTTGTTCAACATGATGTTTCAAGAAGTGGTACCGAATATCAATGTGCTTTGTCTTAGAGTGTTGTACAAGATTGGCAGAGATCGCAATGGCACTCTTTAAGTCACAGAGGATGGGGATCTTCTGAATGTCGAGACCATAGTCCTTTAGCTGAGTTCACATCCACAGAACCTGTGAACAACAGCTAGCAGCAGCAACGTATACGGCTTCTATTGTAGATGTTGACACACAATTCTGCTTCTTTGAAGTCCAGCTGACTAACTTACCACCCAGGAATTGGCAACTCCCAGAGGTACTCTTTTGGTCAAGCTTACATCCTCCATAGTCTGAATCTGTATAAGCAATGAGATCAAAGCCAGAGTTCTTTGGATACTAGAGGCCAAGATTCTTGGTTCCCTTTAGGTATCTAAAGATCCTCTTTACAGCAAGTAGGTGGGATACTTTAGGATTAGCTTGGTATCTTGCACAGAGACATGTGGCATACATTATATCTGGTCTACTTGCAGTTAAGTACAGGAGAGACCTGATCATGCCTCTGTAGAGCTTGCACTCTATAGGCTTTCCCTCTAGATCTGAGTGTAACTTAGATCCAGTGGTCATGGGGGTCTTCATGACAGAGGCATCAGAGAGTTTGAATTTGCAAAGTATGTCAGAGACATATTTAGATTGATTTATGAAAATTCCCTCTGATGATTATTTGACTTGGAATCCTAGGAAGAAGTTTAGTTCTCCCATTATACTCATTTCAAACTCGCTATGCATGAGTTTTTTGAAATCAGTGCAATGTTGTGCATTGGTAGAAGCAAATATAATATCATCCACATATATCTGCACAAGCATAATCTCTTCACCTTTTCTTTTATAAAACAAAGTAGTGTTGGTAGTACCTCTTTCGAAATCATTACCAAGGAGAAAGGTTGAAAGGCGCTCGTACCATGCTATTGGGGCTTGTTTCAGTCCATACAGAGCCTTATCAAGGTAGTAGACATGGTTTGGGTACTTGGCACTTTCGAACCCCAGTGGCTGTTGGACGTATACTTCCTCTTGAATCTGTCCATTCAGAAAGGCGGATTTGACATCCATTTGAAAGACCTTAAAACCTTTGTGGGCTGCGAAGGCTAAGAAAATTCTTATAGCTTTGAGTCGTGCAACAGGGGCAAAAGTCTCATCGTAGTCTATTCCTTCTGCTTGGCAGTATCCCTTGGCCACCAATCTCGCATTGTTTCTGATGACCACCCCATCCTCGTCCTTCTTGTTTCTAAAGACGCATTTTGTCCCTATAGCTTGTTTCCCTCTTGGCAGAGGAACTAAGGTCCGTACTTTGTTCCTCTCAAACTGGAGAAGCTCTTCTTGCATAGCTTCTACCCAATTTGGATCATCTAGGGCTTCAGAAACTCGTTTGGGTTCGATCACACTGATAAAGTTTGTAAAGAAACAAAAGTTAGCAGTGGCAGATCTTGTCTTGACCTTTTCAGAAGGATCGCCGATTATTTGGCTCTGAGGATGGCTCTTTGTCCACTTTGTCATTCTTGGGAGATGGTCGTTGGCATCATTGAGTTGAACTTCTATGGTTGCACACGATGGTTCTGGTGCAACCTCTGTTGTAGATGGTACTTCTGTACTTGAACATGGTGTCCCAGCTTGTGGAGGTATTTCAATGAGAGTTGGGATTGATTCCTCTAAGGATATTGAGACTTAATCCTCATTCTCCTATGGTATTGCTTCCTCTGTTGTGGCTGGAGTCGGTATATCCAGTGCCTCTGTAGTGATATTCTTGCTTGCATTATCTTCTGCTTGCTCCCCCTCGACACTTGCATCTGCATTATTAATGAAAGAGGGTGAAGTATTTGAGGGACCAGTTAGAGATATACCTGAATCAGTCTGGTCGGCAAAGGATGTCTCTTCAGAGCCTCTGGTGGCACCAGCAGAAGGATCAATATCATCATGGAACATTTCTTCAAACAGCAGATTAAGTTTTGCTTCTCTTGTCTTGGAAATGCCAGAGGATTCCTTTTTCAGACCGAGTTCTGAACTGATTTGTTCAGAAGTCTTCTGAAAAGAATCGTCAAAAGAGACATTGATACTTTCCACAATTGATCGGGTCCTCAGAACATAGACTCTGTACGCCTTAGAAGTGGCAGAGTACCCGATGAACTGGCCTTCATCTGCCTTCACATCGAACTTTCCTCTAGCTTCTATGTCGTTGAGGACAAAGCACTTGCATCCAAATACATGGAAGAACTTGATATTTGGTCTCCTTTGATTGATAAAATGGTACGGTGTTTTGATGTGTCTCTTCACTATTATTGATCGATTCTGGGTGAAACAAGCAGTTGACACAGCTTCTGCCCAGAAAGATGTGGGCAATCCAGATGCTGTCAGCATTGTTCTTGCAGCCTCCATAAATGTGCGGTTTTTGTGTTCGACCACGCCGTTCTGTTGTGGAGTGCGTGTAGCAGAGAAGTTCTGCGAGATGCCTTTTTCTGTAAGGTAAGCTTCAATGACAGAGTTTTTGAATTCTGTGCCATTGTCGCTTCTTAGCTTATGAATCCTGCACTCATAAAGAACTTGGATTCTTTTCATTAGATTAATCAGAATGTTTGGAACATCTGATTTCTTTCGGATAAATTCCACCCACGTATATCTTGAATACTCATCAATCAGCAATAGAATGTATTTCTTGCCACCTAGGCCCTGTGTAGCTTAAAAGATTAAATTTCTGGGTTTAGGATGAACCCAGTGAACTGAGATATTCATGTATGTCGCAGTAGTGGGTTGCGACATGGATGATAGTTGCGACATTCATGAGTATCGCAACCTTGAGTTGCGACTTGCTCATTGATATCGCAACAATTGGTTGCGACTTGGTGCTATGTCGCAACAGTTGGTTGCGACATGAGGGAGTTATCGCAATAGTTGGTTGCGACATGGTACTGTGTCGCAGTAGTTGGTTGCGATATGTGTAGTGTATTGCGACATGGGGTATCTTCGTAGTTGAGTGCGATATGAGTCGAGGATTTCAGGATTTTAGAGATTTTAGTCTTTAAAAGAAATATTTGTATTTATGTGGTACAGATTCTGTGAAACTGGGCTGAAGAAATTAGAGTGCTTGGTAATAGCTTGGAAGGATTTTGGAGATAAGCAAAACATGTGAGTTTTACTTCAAAACGTTTTCAACAGGAATACATATATGTGTGTATTGGATATGTGATAAATGGTGCGACTATGTTTATGTTTGAATTATAATATATTGAGATATTGTAATTACGTGAGTATTATATTATATTATAATACGTTGGCCGGGCATAGGACAGGTGTGTTGGTTGTAGTTGTTGTACAGTGTTGTTGGCTGTAGTTGTTGTACAGCGTTGTTTATTAGTTGGCTTGCAACCAACTAATATGGCCATGGGAAGGAGACAGGGAATTACGCGATGAGTGAGTTATGATTGATAATTGTCTTTGTGATATATACGGTGTTGTGCAAATGGTTTTAAAAATGGCAGGGATTTTCTCACTTAGACCATCAGGTCTAACCCTCATTTTTGTTTTAAAATATGTATTCCAGGTCATGAAGCAAGTAAGGGCAAGTGATAGGAGTATATAGGACTTTCTTTTGAAGATGTAGGCTTAATGAAGATCCATGATGTGTTATGATCTATTTTGTTTAGTGATAATCATGTAATTATTAGCAAAACGTTTGTACGGAAGTAGTTATTATGTTGTTAAAGACTTCGGGACCGTAAATGTTAGATGTGTATCTTTTAATGAAATTATATTATGAAATATATGTTATTTGTATGTATTTGGGATTTTGGGTTATTACAGATGGTATCAGAGCCCTAGTTTAAGGGATTTAGGTATTTGTATCTGTACCTAGACTTAAACTGCATGTGAAGTAGGATGTCCCTAATAATTTTAGAACCTTGGGATGTTAAATATAAAAAGGTAGAAGGAACATCATGTAAGGTAATTTCAGATTACACCTGGCCAGTGTAATTGTGATCTTACAGGTACATGTTTGGACTGGAATACCTTGTTATATGGGGTATGTGCTTATGTGAATATTAACCTTGTCTGAATCAACAGAATGGCAAGTGGTACGAGACAAACGAATCGGGAAGGGGGAGGAAATCCGAATAGATCCAATCCAACAGCCGGAGGAACGGGAAGAGGGGGAGAAAGAGGCAGAGGCAAAATTGGGGGCAGAGTTCAGGGGCGCGGTACGGAGTTTGTTACGAGAGACGACTTAGCGGCCGAAATGGGAAGATTACAGGAAAATATCCAGGCTATGTTTAACCAGACTCATAATACTGAAACAGAAAGACCAGATCCTACACATGAAGAAGAGATGCCTATTACTCCTACTGTTGTACCAGTAATGAAAAAGTGTGATTATAAAATGTTTCTCAGTTGTAAGCCTCCGACCTATTCAGAAGACCGAGATCCAGTGAAAGCTATGCGATGGCTGAAGGAAATAGAAGCTATCTTCAAGACTAGTAAGTGCGCGGAAGAGGATAGGGTACTTTATGGAACCGCAATGTTCAAAGGTGACGCTTTATACTGGTGGGAAGCTCATATTTCTTCGGGAGGTTCTGACATATATTCTACCTTCTCGTGGGAAGAATTTGTTATAGCTTTCAGGAAGCAGTTCTGTCCTCATGCAGCGGTTAAACAACTAGAGGGGGAGTTTATGAACTTGCAACAAGGAAATTTATCTGTTCGGGACTACACTGCTCGTTTTCTGGAAAAATCTCGTTTTGCAGAATATTATGTTGCCACGGAGGCCATGAAGATTGAAAGGTTTATCTTCGGGTTGAATGCAGAAGTCAGGAGTTTTGTAATTGCTAAAGGACCCGAAACTTTCTCCGCTGCAGTAGATGCCGCGGAAACCGTGGAGCAGGATAAAGGAAGAAATACTAGCGACAAAGGTACAGGAAAAAGGAAGTGGGAAGGACCACAACACGATCCAAAGAAGTTCAGGTTTCAGAGATACGATAATCGTCCACCTTTCCGACCAACGGAAAGACCTTGTCTGAAATGCAACCGTATCCACCAAGGGAATTGTCAGGTTGACTCGCGGGTTTGTTATAGGTGTGGGAAGACTGGGCATGTTGTTAAGGATTGTCGTGTAACGCGGTTCTGTTTTTCATGTAATTCTCCGGATCACATACAGTCTGATTGTCCGAGGGGAAGAATACAACAAGGGGGTACGCCAGGGAAACCAGCGGTTGTCAGACCAGTAGTACCGAGACTAGAACCAGTAAGAACAAGAGGTCGTTCATTTCAGATGACAGCAAAAGAAGCGGAGGAAGCCCCGGACGTGGTTACAGGTACATTCTTAATAAACTCTACACGTGCTAAAGTGTTATTTGACTCCGGTGCAAACCGATCGTTTGTGTCTCCTTCATTTGCTGCTTATATGCATTTAAAGCCTAAAGTGTTAGATCATGCTTTAATGGTAGATACTGCAAATGATAATCAAGTGTCGGTTAAAGAAGTATTTGATAGCTGTGTGATAAATATAGAAGGGTGTGGAGTACCGATACAATTATTTCCTATAGCTTTGATCGAATTCGATGTGGTAGTGGGGATGGATTGGTTAGCTGAGAATCAAGCTAACATAGTTTGAGATAAGAAGTTGATACATGTTGTCTTACCTGAGAAGGGGCCGGTAGTGATTTATGGTGATCGTAGAAATCATCAGTCTTGTCTTATATCTATGATAAAAGCCCGTAAGTGTGTTAATAAAGGTTGCCCGAGTTACTTAGCTTATGTGATAGATACTAAGCTAGGGAAGAGTAAGTTGGAAGATATTCCAATTTTAGTGAATTTCCAGAAGTTTTCCCCGAAGACTTGAATAGTCTTCCGCCCGTTAGACAAGTAGAGTTTGGTATAGATCTGATTCCTGGAGCCGCTCCTGTTGCCCGTGCACCGTATCGTTTGGCACCTCCAGAGATGAAAGAAATGATGGCACAATTGCAAGACCTATCCGATAAAGGTTTCATCAGACCCATTTCTTCGTCGTGGGGAGCACCGGTTTTGTTTGTGAAAAAGAAGGATGGTTCGATGAGAATGTGTATTGATTACCGGGAACTGAACAAGCGTACGATCAAGAACAAGTATCCGCTTCCAAGAATTGATGACCTCTTTGATCAATTGGTTGGAGCATGTTATTTCTCCAAGATTGATCTAAGATCCGGTTATCACCAATTAAAGGTTAAAGAAGAAGACGTTCTGAAAACTGCTTTACGCACAAGGTACGGTCACTATGAATTCTTGGTGATGCCGTTTGGATTGACGAACGCTCCAGCTGCCCTTATGGATTTAATGAATCGGGTATGTAAGCCGTATCTTGGTAAATTCGTGATTGTATTTATCGATGATATACTTATCTATTCCCGATCTAAGGAAGAGCACGCACAACATCTTCGTTTGATTCTGGAAATATTGAAGAAAGAAAAGTTGTATGCTAAATTTTCGAAATGTGAATTCTGGCTACGAGAAGTTCAGTTTCTGGGGCATGTAGTTTCCGAGAAAGGCATTCAAGTTGATCCGATGAAAGTGGAAGCGATTGAAAAGTGGGAACCGCCGAGAACGCCAACCGAAGTCCGTAGTTTTCTGGGTTTAGCATGTTACTATCGAAAGTTTATAAAAGGCTTCTCTCGTATCGCGACGCCTTTGACTAAGCTGACCCAAAAGAATTTGAAGTTTGAATGGAAAGCAGAACAGGATGAAGCATTCCGGATATTGAAAGAGAAATTGTGCAGCGCGCCGATTTTAGCATTACCTGAAGGTTCTGATGATTTTGTTGTCTACAGTGATGCTTCCAAACTGGGATTGGGGTGTGTACTAATGCAGCGTGGAAAGGTTATAGCTTATGCTTCTCTTCAACTAAAGGATCATGAAAGACAGTACCCTACGCACGACATGGAGCTTGCAGCAGTTGTATTCGCGCTAAAGATTTGGAGACACTATCTCTACGGTTCTAAATGTCAAATTTTTACCGATCACAAGAGTCTCCAACATCTTTTTGATCAGAAGGAATTAAATATGAGGCAAAGAAGATGGTTAGAACTGGTGAATGATTACGACTGTGAAATTCTTTATCATTCGGGAAAAGCGAATGTAGTAGCTGATGCACTGAGTCGTCAAGAAAAGAGTGGAACAATAAAAGCTATTTCACTACGAGTTGAACTTCTACCTAACATCTTTGACGAATTACAGAAGTGTCAAGTAGAAGCCTATCAAGAAGAATATTTGAAATCAGAACGGTTAATGGGGATATCAATATTGCTTGTAAAAGATGATCGGGGGTTATTGTGTCTGGGGAACAGAATTTGGGTGCCTTGTTTGGGTGGTTTACGTGACCGGGTACTTCAAGAAGCTCATCAGTCTAGATTCTCTATTTATCCAGGTACAAATAAGATGTATAAAGATCTGAAGCAATTTTATTGGTGGTCGGGAATAAAAAGAAGCATTGCTCAACATGTGGAAGTTTGTACTGCTTGTAAGAAGGTGAAGATTGAACATCAAAAGCCGTTTGGCCAGTTACAACGATTAGAGATACCGATGTGGAAATGGGATCAGATTACTATAGATTTCATCACAAAGCTACCAAGGACTCCGAAGGGATTTGATTCTATTTGGGTGATAGTCGACAGGTTGACAAAGTCCACACACTTCCTACCGATAAAGGAAACTGATTCAATGGAACGATTAGCCAAATTGTATATAGACGAAATAGTAACTCGACATGGAGATAGTCCTAGATTGATCAGGTAACAACGATTCAATGAGGAATAACAATAACAGATAATGATTTCAACTTGTCATGCCTCTCATATTCAATAATCTAGATAGTTACAAAGGTTTGAATGAAAATCCTAACTATATCTCTCTAAAGATTAAGCTCTCTAATGAATCGTCTAACCTAATTCAAGGTTAACATTAACCTTATATACCTAGGCCTTTAACCAACAAAGGCCTAAGCCCATTAGACAATTAAGCCCAATTAACCTAATCTAAGCCCTTTTATAATTAAAGGCTTTTACAAAAAGATTAATTAAACAAATTAAGCTCTAAACTAATTATTTATATATCTTTCTAATATGTAGGACATTTATGGTCCTAACAATCTCCCCTAAAGATATATAAATAAAAATCGGTCTTGAAATCTTCAGATCTTGATCTTCTCTCCTTCTTGAAACTTTGAAATGCAATGATGTTGCTTGTCTTCATGTCATTTCAGCGCTCCCCCTTGAATAAAGCTCTTGGTCTTCATATCTTCAACTTTGTAAACGGATTCGGTGAACAATGAATTTGTCTTTGAACCGCGAGTTGACTTTGCTTTCAGCTTCAGCTTGTAGAACCAATATGCTCGATGGAGGAAATAGAGATTTGTAGCGAACACCACTTGATGAAGGATGAGAAAATTTACCACTTGTAGGCACTTTGAAGTCTTTTCGGAATTTGGAACTTGACCGTTACTCCCCCTTGGCTTTTGCTAACTCCCCCTCAACTTGATATTCGGTGTCTTTGAATCTGTACCCTTTCTCCCCCTCATGATGAGTATGAGCATCCGGAGCATCATGCATGTTCAAAGACAATAGTAACGAGTAGCAAACAATCCAGATAAAGCATTATAGTAACCAGGGTAATCAGCTAACACAGAAACACAAAAGTAACTGTTATCACAACAATTTAAAAAATTGTGTGGCCTATGTTCAGAGTTGGCAAAGGGGTATCTCTGATAGGACTTCCAGTTATCATTGAAGTAAAATATTAAAAATTACCTCTCAAACTATTCCGGCAATATCACGAAGATATGCGAGTGGAATCACAAAGACTCGTGCATGTGTGAATGAAATGAATTATATCTGTTAGGCTCAAAAATTGATTGAACTTGGGACACAAGTTAAAAATCAATTGACACAGTGATAAGAATATGAAGTTCGGAGACCGGAGCTGATGTCTTCCTTTTTCAATATCTAAAACCTCCGAGTGAGGAATAGATAGATTATGTGCTAAGCCTCCGTGAATATATGAAACAAGCATTTGTTGGGAGATACTTGAGTAGCTGGGTGGGGTGACACGAGTTATCGAAACTGGGTCCATGTCTGTTTCAATATTCATCTCCAAAGAACGAGAATGAATAGATTGTGTGGTTACCCGGATAACTGACTCGGTTTGGTAAGGACCAATAATTCTTTTAAGTCCTGTCACAACCTCACCATATTCTTTTCTCTCCAAACTCATCTAACAATCTAGACCCCTCACTGTAGTCTATAAAGGATGTGTTTCTTGGGTAGGTCCTTCCGGTTCTGGATAGACCATAGAAACGATGTAATTCCTAACACTCCTTTCATGCAACGAGTATAGCAGTTTAGTAAAACAGTGAAGTACGAGTTCTAAACTGAGGTGTTTAGAAGTCATACTTTTAAGACCGAGTTCTGATCTGATTTGATCAGAAGTCAAAACTTTTAAAAACGAGTTCTAAACTGAATTATTCAGAAGTCATAACATTTAAGAATGAGTCCTGATCTGAGGTAATCAGAAGTCAAAAAAATTAAGTCCGAGTTCTGATCTGAAGTAATCAGAAGTCATGGTTGAAATACCAGAATTTCAAGAAACAAAATCAAGCGCAAAACAGATTGACTTAGTAAGCACAGTGTTTGCAAAAATGAAACAATGATTAGAAAGTTTAATTGTGAAGAACAAGTCACAATTAATATATCAGATAAGAATTGAATCACGTGCAAGAATTAGCGAACTTTGAAAAAACAACTATGAATTCAAACGAGTGTATTTCCATCGAAAAATCAACAAATATGTGTGACATGGAAATAATTGAGTCAATGAAACATAACACGTGGCAATCATGGAAGTTAAAATTGGAGAATAACAAACACAAGTTAGTTATTCAGAATGACTGACCACGGTTTTTGAATTCAGTTTGAAGTTCACTTACCTTTCATAGTACTCCCCCTCAAATGTGGCATAACCTTTGAATGAAGTCATGTGAAATGGATAATGGGAATTAAAACCGCACATGACATTCCTGCTAAACAGATTAGACAAATTTTGGTATCCATCTATTGATGGATCTTTGTTGGTTAGATGCCTTATGACAGTGAGGACCGGGGATACTATAAGTACCATACCAATAGTTAGAATGGTCTTTCTTCACAAAGTCATTTGTTCCACAATAAGAACAACACAACTTCTGTACAGATAAGCTGATCAGTTTATTAACAGAATAAACACGATCAGTTTTCACAAAAGATTTAGCATGGAAAGCTATGTTATTCTTGGCATTCTTTACAGGGACAGATGACTTTGGAGCAGAAGTGGTTCCTTTAACTCTCCACTCCATTTTTACTTTCTTGAAAGATGGATTATCATTATTATCAACACGAGAATTATAGAAAAGATTGGAAGGTCGAATATGATCTTTTGAAAAATTATTTGATTTGACAAAAATCTTTGAATCAGATTTAACCTTTTGTTTCTTCAAAGACTCGGTAGTTAATTCAGATAATCTCTTTGTAAGCTTGGAAATCTCGGACTGAAAAACCTTCCTCTCTTTTGAAAAATCATCTTTTAAACATTTGGCTCTAAAACCTTCAACTTTCCCTTTCTCAGACTCCTTGATTAGAACGTCTAATTCTTTCTCCAAATCGGATATTTTCAAAGAAAGTTCTCCATTCTTTTTGGAGAAAGAATTGCGTTCTATTTCAAACTTCTCTCTTTCTGAAATTAAGACCCTTTCAAAGTCGGAGATCTGTTTTGAAAGTTTTAAGCACATAAGCTCAAGTCTCTTCTTCTCTTCAAGAGATTTGGTTGAAAGCCCGGATTGCTTTTGATTAAGCAATTGTCTTTCTTTTTCAAAGCTTTCCTTTTCCTTTTCAAGAGTCTTTTCAAGAGAAGTGAGTTTGCATTTAAGCTCAATGTTTTCAAGGTTTAGGAGTTTACCTTTCTCTTCTTCTTCAGCAAGCTTCTCAGAACTATTCCAGATTTGAGATTTTAGCTCCTTTAGTTCCTTGATGTACTTGTTGCACAAATCATCTGATTGCTGGATATTCTTTTCAGAAAGTCTTTGATGTGCTTTCTTTTCAAGTGTCTTTATCTCGTCTGGTGATGGCAATTCAGAAAGCTTCTTTTTCAGCTCCGTGTTTTCGGACTCTAAGGCTGTTGCCTTTTCTTCGGATTTGGCAAGCTTATCAGCACTTTCAAATATTTGTAGTTTCTGTTTCTTCCGTTCTTTGATGATCTTGTCTCTAAATTCATGTGCTAGCTTGACATTCTTTTCATATAATCTTGTTTTATAGTCGTTACACGCAGGATTAAAGCAATGCGACATTGTTACCTGAAAAAATGATCGTTGATCGGTGTTATTTTGAAGAATAAAAACTTGCGGAAGCAAAATCAAAAATTAAATCTGAAAAACAAATCTAAAAATAAATTTGTTTCCAAAAATTAAGATTTGATTATTGATGGAACGAACGAAATCAAACTTCGATGGTGAAACCTGCGAGAAAACAAACCAAGTTAGATCAAGACGACAATATGAATCACAAAAAAATGATAAACGTCGCGAATAAGATTAAAGATGTCGCAAATAGTCTCAAACGTCAAAGAAAAAATTCAAATCGATCGTTAAGAGAAAATTCGCAACTTTCGTGAAAACTTTTAATTACGAGACGTGCGGTAACTCGGGTACCGACGAGAACTTACCAACCAAACTTACCGGAAATAAGGAAGTTACCGGAAAGAACCACTTACCGGATGAATGCGGTTACCGGATAAAGACTTACCGGGTGGTTGAAAGTTTACCGGATAAAAGTTATTTGCGACCGGATAATGTGATGCTTACCGGAAACAGAAGAGATCCGGATGCGGATACCGGATACAAATAGCACTTACTGGATAAAATTAACTTTCCGGACGAACTTGTTTCTTGATCAAAATCAAACTAAAACAAATACTTACCAATAAAAAAACTTACTTACCGAATAAAATGGAACGATGTAACTGAAGGATGGTTGAATCAATTATGAAAGCATGTATATGATGAATGTAAGATGCAACCTAAATTCCTAAGCTCACACACACACATAACACCGATGGAATGGTATAAGTGGCGCTGCAAGTTATGAAATGAACAATTGTGAACAAGGAGGCATGCAGCACACGTGAGTGTGAGTAATCAAAAATAGAAAAGTCAAAGAAAGTGGTCAAACATATCGGCTCAAATCAAAAACATTATCCGGAAAGATTGTGTGTGATAGGTTACCGGAAAAGGTGTTTTACCGGAAAGAAATAGTGTTGTCCGGAAAGATGGTTTGACCGGAAAGATGAGTTTTGTCCGGAACAGTGTGTTTAGCCGGAAAGTTAAAAAAAATCACCCGGAAAGGAGGTGATTCATCCGGGAACTTTGAGAGAAAACAAAACTTACCCGGTAACTTGATGTTTTATCCGGACACGGCGGCTGGTGTAGCAATTCGGATCTGGAATCGATAGGGTTGCTTGATTTCACTCCTGTAGGGTTAGATTTTGACCAAAAACACAGAAACAAACACACCCAAATCGATTTCTAAGCAAAATATGTCCTTTTTATCAATAATCACCACAAAAACTTCAAGAACACCAAAAACTAAAGATTTGATTTTTAACGTGCAAAAATAATAGCTTTGAGTCCTTGTAATCGCAGATAAAGTCTAGATTAAGGCAATTAACCAATCGAGATATAACTAACGAAATATTAAAACAATGAAAGAACTTTGCAAACCGATTGAAGAACGATTTTCTTCAAAAACATACTGCAGTTTTACGAAAATCTTTTGGATGCCTTCTGGACCTCAAACGATTAATCCTACCGGTCAGAATGTGAAACAAGATGTCCCGAAGCTATTGTCCAAAAATCGCGACGATCCGACGGTTCAATCTCCGGGAATAGGCAAAACGGCTGGCTGTGATTTTCTAAAAAAATTGCTGCGAATTTTCTTGCCTTTTCTCGCTTTCGTTCGTATCTTCAAATCACCGATTCGGCTCTGATACCAATTGATAGTCCTAGATTGATCAGGTAACAACGATTCAATGAGGAATAACAATAACAGATAATGATTTTAACTTGTCATCCCTCTCATATTCAATAATCTAGATAGTTACAAAGGTTTGAATGAAAATCCTAACTATATCTCTCTAAAGATTAAGCTCTCTAATGAATCGTCTAACCTAATTCAAGGTTAACATTAACCTTATATACCTAGGCATTTAACCAACAAAGGCCTAAGCCCATTAGACAATTAAGCCCAATTAACCTAATCTAAGCCCTTTTATAATTAAAGACTTTTACAAAAAGATTAATTAAACAAATTAAGCTCTAAACTAATTATTTATATATCTTTCTAATATGTAGGACATTTATGGTCCTAACAAGTTCCAATCTCGATTATTTCTGATCGAGATAGTCGTTTTACTTCAAGATTTTGGAGGAGTTTTCAAAAAGAAATGGGGACGCAGATAAAGTTAAGTACAACATATCATCCTCAAACTGACGGTCAGAGTGAAAGAACAATCCAGACTTTAGAAGATATGCTACGGGCTTGCATTGTTGACTTTGGGGGATCATGGGATAAGCATTTGCCGTTGATCGAATTTGCCTACAACAACAGTTACCATTCCAGCATACAAGCGGCACCGTTTGAAGTACTGTATGGTAGAAGATGTCGAACGCCTCTGTGTTGGAATGAAGTGGGAGAGAAACAGTTAGCAGGGCCAGATATAGTACAGTTAACAGCAGATAAGATTACTCAGATTCGGGAAAGATTGAAAGTGGCTCAAGACAGACAGAAAAGCTATGCTGGTCCACGTCGGAAACTGTTAGAATTCCAAGTAGGAGATTTTGTAATGTTAAAAGTCTCACCTTGGAAAGGAGTCATTCGATTTGGAAAGCAAGGTAAACTTAGCCCGAGATATATTGGACCGTTTGCAATTACCGAAAGAATTGGGGAAGTAGCTTACCGATTAGATTTACCACCAGAGTTAAGCAGAATTCACAACGCCTTTCATGTGTCAAATTTTCGAAAGTGTTTGGTTACACCAGATCAGGCAGTGTCTCTACCGGATATACAAGTTGATGAAAAGCTGAATTATGTGGAGGAACCTGAAGCTATTGTTGACCGAAAAGTCAAGGTTCTACGGAATAAGGAGATAAGACAAGTGAAAGTTCAGTGGCGACATCATAGGGGTCAGGATGCTACGTGGGAATCAGAGTCAGAAATGAGAGCCAAATACCCTCATCTTTTCGTTTAACTGAATTCCGGGACGAAATTCTTTTAAGGGGGAGATGTTGTAATAACCAGGTATGTTATTGGTCTAATGTAATCTTTATTATTTTGGTATAAGTAGTTTTATGAGTTAAGGGGTAAGTTTTAATTTTAATATAGAAGTATAAGGGTGTGTTTTGCCAAATAGGATAAGTTTAGGGTTTGTTTGGTAAATGAGAATATCTCATTCTCATTCACCGCCATATTGCCTTAGAAAGCAACAGGTGTCTCATTTTGAGATTAGAAGCAAAATATCCTAAAGTGTGTAGGTGTGTGTGTGTTTTCGGTTAGAAAGAAAAGAAAGAGAAGAGAAAGAATCGAGAAAGGGAAGGAAGAAGGAAAGGTAAGAAGATTTACAGCAGGAATTTAAGAGCAAAATCTGAAGGAAAACAAGGTAATCATCCTACATAAAACCCTCTTTATGTTTATAAGTTGTTAGATAAAGTTTATAATTGGGTTTTGGTGATTTTAGAAAGATATGATAATTTTGAGTTTGGAATAGTGTTTTAATGGTAGTGTAAAACATATCAGCATAATTACAGTAACATGCATAGCTTAAAATATTAAATTTCTGGGTTTAGGATGAACACAGTGAACTGAGATATTCATGTATGTCGCAGTAGTTGGTTGCGACATGGATGATAGTTGCGACATTCATGAGTATCGCAACCTTGAGTTGCGACTTGCTCATTGATATCGCAACAGTTGGTTGCGACTTGGTGCTATGTCGCAACAGTTGGTTGCGACATGAGGGAGTTATCGCAATAGTTGGTTGCGACATGGTACTGTGTCGCAGTAGTTGGTTGTGACATAGTACTGTGTCGCAGTAGTTGGTTGCGATATGTGTAGTGTGTTGCGACATGGGGTATCTTCGTAGTTGAGTGCGATATGAGTCGAGGATTTCAGGATTTTAGAGATTTTAGTCTTTAAAAGAAATATTTGTATTTATGTGGTACAGATTCTGTGAAACTGGGCTGAAGAAATTAGAGTGCTTGGTAATAGCTTGGAAGGATTTTGGAGATAAGCAAAACATGTGAGTTTTGCTTCAAAACGTTTTCAACTGGAATACATATATGTGTGTATTGGATATGTGATAAATGGTGTGAATATGTTTATGTTTGAATTATAATGTATTGAGATATTGTAATTACGTGAGTATTATATTATATTATAATACGTTGGCCGCGCATAGGACCGGTATATTGGCTGTAGTTGTTGTACATTGTTGTTGGTTGTAGTTGTTGTACAGCGTTGTTTATTAGTTGGCTTGCAACCAACTAATATGGCCATGGGAAGGAGACAGGGAATTACGCGATGAGTGAGTTATGATTGATAATTGTCTTTGTGATATATATGGTGTTGTGCAAATGGTTTTAAAAATGGCAGGGATTTTCTCACTTAGACCATCAGGTCTAACCCTCATTTTTGTTTTAAAATATGTATTCCAGGTCATGAAGCAAGTAAGAGCAAGTGATAGGAGTATATAGGACTTTCTTTTGAAGATGTAGGCTTAATGAAGATCCATGATGTGTTATGATCTATTTTGTTTAGTGATGATCATGTAATTATTAGCAAAAAGTTTGTACAGAAGTAGTTATTATGTTGTTAAAGACTTCGGGACCGTAAATGTTAGATGTGTATCTTTTAATGAAATTATATTATGAAATATATGTTATTTGTATGTATTTGGGATTTTGGGTTATTACACCAAGCTTCTTCGTTCTTGCACGCAATAAGACAGAGCTTGTCATTTTTTTCTTGACACTGAATTTCATAAGGTACAGATCACCTTTTCTTTTGGCGCGCAGAAGTTCCACGCCTGTATCTTCCCCTTGCAGAGAGAAAAATGTTCTCTTGAACATAACATCGAAACCGGTATCGCAAAGTTGGCTTACACTTAGAAGATTGTGCTTAAGGCCATCCACATATGCAACTTTTCATACGGTTATATTTTCCTTCTTTATGACTCCATAGCCTTTTATATACCCCTTCTTGTTATCTCCAAAGGTAACTGATCCTCCTCTAAGTTTGTCTTTATATGAGGATAATAAACCTCTGTCGCCAGTCATGTGCCTTGAGCACCTACAGTCTAGGTACCATATCGGCACATACTGCTTCTACAACATAATCAGAGATTTTTAGGTACCCATTTCCAAATGGGTCCAAGTTTGTTACGGATCTTTAAGGTTGCTTTAGCATCCTTAGGTTTGGTTTTAACCTCTTTCGAAGAACCATCTTGTTTCTTCTTACCCTTGAATTTTGCATTCTTTTTGGGTCTAGAGAGGAAACAGTGAGGGCTTGAGAAGTGTTGGTTCAGTTGATACATAAGATCAAAGCAATGACAATCATTGATATGCGAAGAAATTTGCTTAAACTTTTCATTAAAAGAACTGGATATGGGTACAGAATAGAGACTGATTCACAGAGGCTCTGTCAATCTCAGTAGAGGCTCTAAGACTGAAAATTTCTAATTGCGGAAAGCTCATAAAACCTTTTGATCATTCAAAGTTTTGTCTGTGTTAAACTGTGTTTCTAGGACATATTTTGAAAGTGGTGTCCTAGAAAAATGTTTTGGAAAGAGAATTTGTGCGAGGAATTTACTCTGAGTTTCTTCTTTGTTTGGCATGGTCTCTGACTTCTGTTGGTTTGTTCGACCAAAGATCCTCTTTGCCCCCCCCCCCCCCCCCCCCCTTGAATGATTAACCTCTGTAGATCATTGCAAGGTCTCCTTCTGCTCCCCCTTGAACTATGCTTGGATAAGATAATGGTAAGTAAAGCACAAAGCATAGATCAGTTTTATCAGAGGTTCTGTGAGAATAGACAGAGGCTCTGAGCTATTCCACAGAAGTTCTATTGAGTACAGAACTTTTTAAAGGTAAAGAATGTACACACTAAAATATTGAAATATTCACATATATACAGGAGGATTTATTCTCACTTACAGAGGGATCAGCTCATGTTTAGCATACCTAACTTACCCACCAAGAATAGGAATCGTTTCTCATCAAGTGCTTTGGTCAATAAGTCCGCAAGCTGATATTCTGTAGACACAAAGTACATCTCTATGGTTCCTTGTTCAACATGATGCTTCAGAAAGTGGTACCTGATATTTATGTGTTTTGTCTTAGAGTGCTGCACATGATTGGCAGAGATCGCAATGGCGCTTTTGGAGTCACAGAGGATTGGTATCTTTTGGATGTCTAGACCATAGCCTTTTAGCTGAGTTCTCATCCACAGAACTTGGGAACAACAGCTGGCAGCAGCAATGTATTCTGCTTCTGCGGTGGATGTTGACACACAGTTCTGCTTTTTAGAAGTCCATCTTACCAATTTACCACCTAGAAATTGGCAACTCCCAGAGGTACTTTTCCTGTGTAGCTTGCATCCTCCGTAATTTGAATCTGTATAATCCATAAGATCAAAGCTGGAGTTCTTTGGATACCAGAGACCAAGATTCTTGGTTCCTTTAAGGTATCTAAAGATTCTCTTGACAGCAAATATGTGGGATTCTTTGGGGTTAGCTTGATACCTTGTACAGAGACATGTGGCATACATTATGTCTGGCTTACTTGTAGTTAAGAATAGAAGAGACCCGATCATGCCTCTGTAGAGCTTGCACTCGACAGATTTTCCTTTTGAATCTGAGTGTAACTTGGATCCAGTGGCCATAGGGGTCTTCATGACAGAGGCATCACAGAGTATGAATTTTGAAAGTATGTCAGAGACATATTTTGATTGATTTATAAATATTCCCTCTGATGACTGTTTGACTTGGAGTCCTAGGATACTCATCTCAAACTCACTCTGCATGAGTTTTTCAAAATCAGTGCAATATTTTGAATTTGTAGTGCCAAAAATAATGTCGTCCACATATATTTGGACAAGCAGAATCTCATCACCTTTTCTCTTATAAAATAAAGTTGTATTAGTGGTACCTCTTTCGAACTCATTAACAAGGAGAAAGGTTGAAAGGCGTTCATACCATGCTCTTGGGGCCTGTCTGAGTCCGTACAGAGCCTTATCTAGATAGTAGACATGGTTTGGGTATTTAGCACTTTCGAACCCTGGTGGTTGTTGGACATATACTTCCTCTTGAATCTGTCCGTTTAGAAAGGCAGATTTGACGTCCATTTGAAATACCTTGAAACCTCTGTGGGCTGTGAAGGCTAAGAAAATTCTTATTGCTTCGAGCCGTGCAATAGGGGCAAAGGTCTCATCGTAGTCAATCCCGTCTGCCTGACAGTATCCCATAGCCACCAGTCTTGCCTTGTTTCTGATGACCACTCCATCCTCACCCTTCTTGTTTCTGAAGACCCATTTAGTCCCTATAGCTATTTTTCCTTTTGGCAGAGGAACAAGGGTCCACACTTTGTTTCTCTCAAATTGGAGAATCTCTTCTTGCATTGCTTCCACCCAATTTGGATCCTCTAGGGCTTCAGAAACTCTCTTAGGTTCGATCACACTGATAAAGTTTGTGAAAAAACAGAAATTTGTAGTTGCTGATCTTGTTTTAACATTGTCAGAAGGACTTCCAATTGTTTGGCTCTGAGGATGGTCCTTAGTCCACTTGGACATTCTTGGGAGATGGTCATTTGTAGCATCGAGTTGAACTTCTGTAGTTGCACACGATGGTTCTGGTTCAACTTCTGTGGTTGATGGTACTTCTGTGCTTGTACTTGGAGTGTCAGCTTGAGGTATCTCTATAAGGGTTGGTACTGAATCTTTTGAGGATGTTGATACATAATCCTCATTTTCCTCAGTTGTCACATGAGTTGGTATTTCCATTGCTTCTATTGTAGAGCCATTGTTTACATTATCCTCTGCTTGCTCCCCCTTGATACTTGTACATGTGCAATTAATAGAAGATGGTGAAGAATTTGAAGGACCAGTAAGGGATATACCTTGATTAGTCTGGTCAGCAGAGGATGTCTCTCCAGAGGCTCTGGAACTCCAGCAGAAGGATCAACATCATCATTGAACATTTCTTCAAATAGCAGATTAAGCTCTGCTTCTCTTGATTTAGAAACGCCAGAGGTTTCTTTGTTCAACCCGAGTTCTGAACTGACTTGTTTAGAAGTCTTTTGGAAAGAGTCGTCAAAAGAAACATTAATGCTTTCCACAATTGATCGAGTTCGCAGAACGTAGACTCTGAAGGCCTTGGAAGTGGCAGAGTACCCGGTAAATTTTCCCTCATCTGCCTTAACGTCAAACTTCCCACGTGCTTCTCTGTCGTTGAGGACAAAACACTTACACCCAAAAACATGAAAAAACTTGATAGTTGGCCTCCTCTGGTTGATCAATTGGTATGGTGTCTTGATGTGTCTTTTCACCACTGTTGATCGTCTCTGGTAAAGCATGCAGTTGAAACAGCTTCTGTCCAAAAAGATATAGGTAATCCAGATGCTGTGAGCATGGTTCTTGCAGCCTGCACAAGCATGCAATTTTTGTGTTCGACCATGCCATTTTGTTGTGGGGTGCGTGCGGCAGAGAAGTTTTGTGAGATGCATTCTTCTGTAAAGTTTTGTGAGATGCATTCTTCAAAACATGTGTCGCAAAGTTGGCTTACACTCAGAAGATTGTGCTTGAGACCATCCACATATGCAACTTTGCACACAGTAATATCTTCTTTCTTGATGACTCCATAGCCTTTGATATACCCCTTTTTGTTGTCTCCAAAGGTTACAGATCCTCCTCCAAGTTTGTCTTTGTATGAGGATAGTAAACCTCTGTCGCCAGTCATGTGCCTCGAGCACCCGGAGTCTAGGTACCAGATAGGCACATACTGCTTCTGCAGCACAATCAGAGAGATTTATGTACCCATTTCCAAATGGGTCTAGTTTTGTTAAGGGGCTTTAAGGTTGCCTTAGCATCCTTAGGTTTGGTTTTAACTTCTTTTGAAGAACCATTTTGTTTCTTCTTACCCTTGAATTTTACATTCTTCGATTTGGGTTTAGAGAGGAAACAGTGAGGACCGGAGAAATGTTGATTCAATTGATACATGAGTTCAAAGCAATGACAGTATTCGACATGTGAAGAAACTTGCTTAAACTTTTCATTAAAAACATTGAACATGGGTACAGAGGTTTTATGTTTGCAATCTCTCCTAGCATCAGACTTTATATTACAGAAGGACCTATCTAGGCTAGATTTATTTTTTGAAAAATCTTTCTTCAGAGTAGCCTCCTGTTGTACCCATCTTCTGTGGTGAACCTCTGCCGATTTCACTGTCACAGAAGAACAAGACTTGTCATTTTTAGTCCATTTTCCTTTTTGTTTCCAAATGAGTTTTCTTGAGTAGGCCTTAAAGGTTTTGAAACTGTTGGATTTTGAGATGATCAATTCTTTTCTTCTTTGATTTTCTCAAGTTCAAGAGAAGTTTTTGCTTGTATACACATATCCAGAAAATCTGGGCGGATACCAATAGGAATATTTGTGAATTTCTCCTTTGGAGGAATAGTTCTATTAAGAATGTCAGAGGGAAGTTTAAATCCATCTGATTCACAAGGAACTATCTCTGAGTCATCAGAGTCAGTCTCAGATTCAACAGAGGTTGAGTCATCCTCGTATTCAGAGGATGGACCACAGGAGTCTCTATCGTCAGAGGCTGGACTTTCTGTGCATGTGTCATACTCACTTTCTTCCTTACTTTTGGGAATATCTACTAAAATTTTGGAAGTGTTCACCGAGATTTTATCACAGAGATCTTGTTTGACAGATAGTACATCATGACTTTCGTAAAAGTTGTTTTTACCAATTTCTTTCAGCTCATTTTCAGAAATAGATCACAGTTTTTCTTCTGTAGACGAAGGCACAAATTTAGGTGCCTCTGCCGATAGCTCCTTTTCAGAATCTATGGTGCATACAAAAGCAACCTGGGTCTGAGTGTCTGTGTCACCAAACTTGAAGATTCCTATCTGATCCTGAGTTTTAAGATATTTCTTTGGTTTGGAGTCTCTTTTGATAGAGTCTGAGGGTGACGAATCCGTGTTTTGATACCACACATTGATCATCTTCAGATGTTTCCTCTTGTGAGGTTCCCCAGAGGTTTTTTGCCTTTTGTTTACAGAGAGTAGATTTGGAAAGCCTGGTTTTCGAGTATCTCCAACACAGAATAGAGAAGACAGGGACTTGTCTCTTTTGGTTCATGTATAAGGATCCACATTACAGAAGCCAATTCCCCTTCTTCCTATTTGTGTATTTATTTTTTCATACACATTATGTGCGTCTTGATACCTTTTAATTAAAAGATCTCTGTCGAGTAGATCATGGTGAATAACTTCTCTTTCTTTTTGAAAAACGTTTTTAAGAGCAAGTATGTTAAGCCTATCACTCTCATTATCCGAAAGTTATTTGGATTTGACTTTTAAGGCTAAGTCAAGATCATAAATCTTCTCTTTTAAAGGTTTTAGTTCTTTATGCCAATTTGATTCAAGATCTTCCTTTTCTAGAGTTATTTTTGCCTTTTCTTGAGTGAGAAGATTGACTTCTCTCTCATAGAAGGCAAGCTTTTTCTTAACATCTGCACAAGTCTTTTCAAATTCTTTGTAATCTTCTGTTAGTTTAAGCAGATTTACTTCCATTGCATTTAAGGGAGAGTTAGAAGTGGATACCTCACTATTAGAATCGGAGGAGCTGACTTCTGCCATCCTACAGAACAGAGCATTCTTCTTCTCTTCCTCGTCAGAGGATTCATCAGACACCCAGTTCTCCTGTTCGACCATGAGTGATTTTTTAGCATAGTACTCTGCCTTCTTTTTGTAAAAGGCAAAGTCTCTCTGGGGTCTGTTGGGCTTGCTTCTGCAGTCAGCTACATAATGGCATGGCTTGCCACAGTTGAAGCACCCTATGTTCTGTGGTGCATTGTCAGCTCTGTCGTTCTGCCTCTGTTGGTGATCTCCACCTCCCTTCTGTTCATAACTTCTGTCATGCGAATCCTCTCTCCCTTGGTTCCTCTGCACATACCCTTGTGGTGGCCCGTGGTTCTGGTACTTGCCACCTCTATCATCTCTCCCATCTCTTTCATACCCTGACTTCCTTCTTTACCCTTTGTTCCCAAACTCTTTTGTTAGTAAAGCTAAAGATTTAGCTATAGAGGCCATCGTTGCCTTTTCCTCATCCACCAGCTCCTCTTCATCACTATCAACCACCAGAACCTTCTTTTTCTTCTTCTCTTTCTCCTCCGGTGTTAGCTCCAACTTCTGTTAAAAGAAGTATTGAAAAATAGGCTAAGTCAAGATCAACGATAGAGCCTCTACCGAGACACCAAGAGCAGCCATTCTATAGAATACTTTCATAGGAGAAGGCCACAAAGCCTCTGTCACCCTTGACAGAGCCTCTGTGGTATGAAGACTTGGAAGATTGAAGACCTCTGTTGATAAAGACAAGACAATCGTGTCTATCATCGTGCCTCTGCTGTACGAAGATTCTAAAGATCATTCGTACAAGGCGTGCCCTACACTTTACACGTGTCACCCTCTGATGGGTTACAGCCTTTCCAGTAGACAGCGCACTACATTAACGTTGTACCTGTTTCAGTCCACGATCCTGTCTTTGTACCTTAGTACTTCATGTCTCCAACTTGTCCCTTGTAAAGTAGTATAAAAAGGAGGTCTCTACCAGACCTGTTTCTGTAACTTTTGCACTACACACACACACCAGATTAAGGCACATTCTCGTGTATTTCACACACTTACAGTGTTCTTGGTGTTGTTCAAAGAATCAATAGAAAGTGAATCATTGAGCTAAATTCTTGTCTTATTACTGTCTGACTTGTTTGATTTTGTGTGTGTTTTCTACTGAGTATTTCTCTTTAGTTCTATTAAAACGCTTCCGCATATATATTTGTTTGAACTTTCGAGATAAATATCATTGTTGAGTCTATTGTGGGATCAACAATTGGTATCAGACGAACTTTGATTTTCAATATCAAAGGATCCACTTTACAATGATTTCAACTCAGTTTGGTAGATTTATGGACTGATTTAGACCTGTTGTTTCACTAATTTCAAAACAGCCCCTGTTTTTCTGCTATTTTCGACTTGTTCGACTCTAGTAAATTAATAGGCACTGTTTCTTTGGTTAAATATTTCCATTTAAGTGCATTGTTCAAGTCTCTGAAGCTCTAAACTTATTTCAACAAGTCTGTCCAATCATCTAAAGATCTTCTCTTCATACTCTGTTTTCTGATACTTTTCAAAACTGCTCAAAATGGCGAACACTGCCATTTCCTTCACTGCTGGTTCTTTAACCAAACCTCCAACTCTACTCAGAGATGAATACCCCCAATGGAAAATCCGAATGATCCACTTCTTTGAGGGTATTGACAGAGAACTCACTACATATATCCACAATCCTCCTCATGTACCCATGGTCACAGTACCAAGAGTACCCGCCACAGATGACACTCCAGTGGTTCTGGAGTATGAGAAACTAAAGGCGATGGACAAATGGTCTGTAACAGACTGGGAGAAATACGAACATGCACAGAAGGCCAAGCGACTTCTGATAATGGCCATTCCAAATGACCTATTTCAGTCTCTGGACGCATGTGAATCTGCCTACGATCTGTGGAAGGAACTTGAAAAATAGTTAGAAGGCGGTGCTAAGACTCAGAAGAACAGAAGAGCTCAATGCATCAATGAGTACTATGCTTTTAAAGCTCTGTCATCTGAGTCTCTGCAGTCCACCTACGACAGATTCAACTCGCTGATCAACAAGTGTAAGAAGTTCGGAATCCACAGAACCTCTGAGGAGAACAACGTTATGTTCCTTAAGAGCTTAAACGACGAATGGCTCCAGCTGTCCATGTCCCTACAAACAAATCAGAACTTGAACACCTGGACTCTGTCGAACCTCTATGGCACATTAGCCGCACAAGAAACCCAGATTGCTCAGACAAAAGTCCAAACGGGTGGACCTCTGGCACTGGTAGGCAAGGCCACAGAGGTAAAGGAGAAGCTCAAGAATGAGAAAGCTGTGGAAGAGAAGAGGGAGAAAAAGAAGAAGGTTCTAGTTGTGGATAGTGAGGAAGAAGAGCTGGTGGATGAAGAGGAGGCAACTATGGCCTCGATAGCTAAATCTTTAGCTTTATTGACGAGAAAGTTTGGCAACCGAGGATACCGGAAGAAGACCAGGTATGAACGTGATAGGAGAGATGATCGGGGTGAGAAGTATGAATCAAGGAACCAAGGAAGAGAAGGTTTAAATGACCAACAGAGGTCAAATGACAGAAGTGGTGATAACCGGCAGAGACAGGGTGACAGAGCTGGAAATGCACCACAGAACAAGGGATGTTTTAACTGTGGCAAGCCAGGCCACTATGCAGCAGACTGCAGGAGCAAACCTAATAGGCCAGAAAGAGACTCTGCCTTTTATAAAAAGAAGGCAGAGTACTACGCTCAAAAGTCTCTCACGGTGGAGCAAGAAAACTGGCTGTCAGACGAATCCTCTGACGAAAGAGAAAAGAAGAATGCCCTGTTATGTGGCATGGCAGAAGTCAGCTCTTAAGACTCTGACAGTGAGGTATCCACTTCCGACTCTTCCTCTAATGAAACTGAAGAAAATCTGCTTAAATTGACAGAAGAACACACTGAACTTAAAAGGACTTGTGTTGATATTCAGAAAAAACTTGCATTCTTTGACAGAGAAGCCAGACTTCTCACTCAAGAAAAGGCAAAAATATCTTTAGAAAAGGAAGAGATTGAAACTAATTGGCATAGAAACCTAAATCCTTTAAAAGAAAAGAGTGATAGACTAAATACACTTGCTCTTAAGAACTTCTTTCAAAGAGAAAGAGAAGACCTTCATCAAGACTTACTCAGTAGAGACCTTTTAATTAAAAAATACCAAGATGCACAGAAGGTGTTTGAAAAAATAAACACACAAATAGGAAGAAGGGGAATTGGCTTCTGTGATATAGATCCTTATACAGGTACCAAAAGAGACAAGTCCCCATCTTCTCTATTTTGTGTTGGAGACACTGTAAAACCGGGTTTTCCAAATCTACTCTCTGTAAGCAAAAGGCAGAAAATCTCTGGGGAACCTCACAAGAGGAAACCTCTAAAGATGATAAATGTGTGGTTTCAAAACACATATTTGTCACCTTCAGCCTCTGTAAAAAGAGAATCCAAACTAAAGAAATATCTAAAAACTCAGGATCATATAGGAATCTTCAAGTTTGGTGACCCTGAGACTCAGACCCATGTTGCCTTTCTCTGCATGATAGATTCTGAAAAGAAACTATCGGCAGAATCACATGAGTTTATGCCTGCTACTTCAGAAGAAAAACTGCAACACATTTCTGAAAACGAGTTGATGGAAATTGGCAAAAACAACTTTTATGAGAACCTCTGTGAACCCTCTGTCGAACAAAATCTCTCTGAGGAAATCTTGATAAACACTTCTGTTGACTTGGAAGATATTTCCAAAAGAAAGGAAGAAAGTGAGTATGGCACATGCTTAGAAAGTCCTGCCTCTAGCGACAGAGGTCTCTGTGATTCAACCTCTGTGTATGAGGATGATTCATCCTTTGACAAATATGAGACTGACTCTAATGAGTCAGAGATAGTTCCTTGTGAGTCAGAGGGATTTAAACTTCCCTCTGGAATTCTTAACAGAACCATTCCTCCAAAGGAGAAAATCACAAGTGTTCCTATCTGCCCAGACTTTTTGGACATGTGTATACAAGCAAAAACCTCTCTTGAGCTTGAGAAAATCAAACAACAAAAAGAAAAATCCTCTCACTGTTTAAAAGCTCCAAAACCTTTTAGGCCATTTCAAGAAAAATTAACTTGGCAACAAAAAGGTAAATGGGTTGAAAATAACAAGTCTTTTGCTTCTGGGAAAATGTGTTGGTCCCGAAGGGTTATACAAGTTTGTAGAATGGGGGGGGGGGGGGATGAATACAAACACACGATTTTACTTTTCTAAATTGTTTATTGATAAATCAAATACAATTTACAACTTGTTGCGGAACAAGATAAGGATTAACCTAATCTAAACAAGTTAAGAACACTAAGTTTCTTGCACTAGAAATAGATAGAAAGGAGATAAGAATATTAAGTATAATATTCTAACACACAGATAGATAGAAGAAGATGGCCAGTGCACTTCAAAAATGAAGTAGGGTTCTTCTTATATACTGCATGCATTTAATGCATGGCGGTATGGCTTTACACGTGGCAGCAGCTGAGTGGTTGCATGTCATTGACCTTTGTAGACAACCTTAGTAGCCGCATGGTGCACAGTGTAGAATCAGAGTTGTTGTACAATTACAGACAAAAGGGATGTCCGTTCTGACAGTTCATACGGAGACGTGCAAGGGAGGTAAGACAATAGTAACATGCAGGGAGACTTCATGATCAGCTTTCGTTGAGTCAGATCTTTATCAGCGAATGATAAAGTTAAGAGATTGCTGAAGTCTTCTACTTGATACTTCACGTTGAATAGACAGGTCTTGCTTCGCTGATATCTGCATCAGTTCATAAGGAGACTTGTCGCTGGTTCTTGAGCTTGATCTTCGACTTCAGCGTAGAACTTTGGTTGACGTGAAACTTGTCTTCAGGGATCATAAGTAAACAACTAACTTATCAGCGATCATCTCATAGACTGAACAGGCTCAGAGCTATAAGATGATGAACAATGTTCGCTGAATATGTAATCCAAAGAGTGAGAGTTCCTATCAGCGGTACTGTAAAGTCTTAGTACTTATCAGCGATAGTGAAACTCTAATACATATTGTTTACTTACAATTTTTACTAAGTATTTAAGAGAGGGTCATTATCAAATCACTGAGGGTTTGGATCAACAATCTCCCCCTATTTGATTATGACATAGCAATAGAGAAAATTGCTATTTAATGAAAACATAAAGATAAAAAGAACTCATAAAGTATTTGTCCCTTTTACTGTTTTCTGGGATCTTTTCAGTACTGATGGAGTAAAGTACTTTCGCTGAAATTTTTCTTTAAACTTCGTAAAGATTACAAAGGGAAGTGGAAAAATTACAAGTACAGCAAAATAAATTACAAGTACAGAAGAATGACAGATAAAGATAGAAAGATTAGAAGGCGATCCTATCCGTCCAGAGGTTCTTCCTTAATGAGAAGTTCATTAAGGGTCTTGGTTGTAGGAATCATCCAGTCAGGGACAGTTTCTCCCTGATTTCTTCTTTCTTGAGCTTCAACGAAGATTAAGGGTTTGAGATACCTTGCCTGAAGATCGCGTCTGAATTCACACCAATAGACAAGATCTCTTAGCTGTTCGAGATGAGTGATGGGAAGCTCAGAGATGTGTTGAAAGCGTTGTCCCTTATCATAGTCGTAAAAGAAAATACCATAAGGTTTACTTATGACTTTTCCAGGGATAAAGCGTTCACCAGGTGGCAGAGATGTGTCGAGCGCTGATAGATCAGGATCAGGACCAAGTACTTCAGCTCGAGAGAAACCAATACCTGTTTCGTTCCGTATAGGAGGACCTGAGTCTGAAGTTTTAGACTTTTTCTTTGCAGAGGCCCTTCTTTTCTGATTCGAGAGAGGAGGAGGAGGATGAATATCCACGACAAAAGAAACTAAGTCGATCTGTTGATTTATAAGCTTTTTGACATGATCCTTGTACTTAGATTGTGACTTCTGGATGGCTAATCTGATCTCCAACCATTCAGAGAGACTGTACTTCGTGATAGCTTCAGCATAGAATTTTTCGTACTGTCTGTTCTCTCTGAATATCTCGATTTCAGCGATTGAAATTCTGAGGGTCGATCTTCCAGTGATATATACCTTGTTGATTCTGGCAGGTCGATATCTAAAGTGAACCTTTTCTTTGCACCATTTCAAGGTAGATTAAGAAACCTTGGCTTTTTCTTCAACGATCTTCTTGGCGTCTTCCCAGAGCTGACGTTGAACTTCGATGGGAGTTCTTTTCAGCGAGGGGTCTTTCACTGATTGTTGGGTAAGCTGGGTGGCGAGTTCTCTGTCTTTTTCTTCAGCTTCCCTTCTTTCAGCGATTAACCTTTCAACTCTGAGGTGATCCTGGTATTCCTTTTGTGAAAGTCTGAACTTTGGAGGAATAGAAGGAAGTTGATCACGCTTCAGGATGATTCGCTGATATTCGAATCTCTTGATTACTTCCTCTCTCTTTTTCTGATCCTCTTCACTTAGCTTTTGAGGAGCCAAGGAAGGTATGTTTTTGTGAGAGAGAGTATGTTCTTCAGGTTCATCGGTCTCAATGATTAAATCCAAGACCGGGATTATTTCTTCAGCGTTGGGAGCTGGGATTATTGTTGGTGAAGTCGCATCTGTAGGAACTTCAGCGATATCCTCAAACAGGGGAGAGGACTAGATGAAACACAGCGATCGTTTAAGTAAGAAGAGTTGGGGAAGAAAGAGATACAGAAAAGAATGTGGTTAAGTGTATAGAGGTTTTATGGAGAGAAGGGTTGAGATTGAGAAGGGATAAAGGAGGGATGCAGTGTAAGGGAATAGTAGGTAGTGTACCTGACAAACTGGCTTTTGAAGCAAGATCGTCAGATTGTCTTCTTCAGCGAGGCCTTTGTTTTTGCCTTTGTTAGCTTCAGACACTGCAGGCTTTGTCTTCTCCCCTGATGGTTCGTTTATCGAAATCCCTTTGAGAGCTGTAGTCTTCTGAACAGGCTTGACGATAAAGGAGTCATCATCATCATCGTCATCATCATCATTCTTTAGAGAAGAAGATGGTTCATCATCAGAGATGTCGACAGCTTCATCGTCTTCAGCTTCGTCTTCATCAGATTCAACCTCTTCAGCGTAGGGTGAGGTTACATCAGCAGCAGCTTCAATGTTTTGCTCTTCGAGTTGCTCCCCCTCAAATACAGAGGGAGGTTTCTCGGTTTCCTCAGGGTTTTCAACTCCCTAAGGTTTTGAAAAAATAGTATCAGCTTCAGTTTCAATTCCCTCCCCCTCAGTATGGGGAAGGTCTTCTTTATTTTTCTTCTCCCCCTCATCATTATGGGGAAGGTATTCTTTAGGCTTCTCCCCCTCTTCCACATCATGGTTGGGGGAGGTAACGGACTTTTCAGCGGCAACAGCAGCCATAGGATTACTGTCTTCTTGGTCAGTAATTCTTATGCAGTTCTCAATCGCTGCTACTCTGTCTTCTAGGCCAGTAAGAGCAGGACTGATCTTTTTGAGATCATCTCGATCGGCCTGAGTGAAATGAGAAGTTGGGGTGTTCAGGCGATCGAGCACTTTCTGAACAATCTCTTTGACCGCAGAGACCTCAGTCTTGATAGTGGAAACTTCACCCTTCAGAGAACCAACCTCTGTCTTCAATGATGTGACTTCATTGGACAGAGAGGTGAAGTTTGTTGAGAGAGTGGTTGTGGCGGTTGAGTTTTCAGCGAGGGTGGTAGCAAATATAGCAATGCTACCATCCACCTTCTCCAGATCAGTTTTGGAGGCTTTCTTTTCGACCTCAGTGGTCAAAGTCTTCAAGTTCTCTCCAGCGTTTGTAACCGCTGCAGAGTTGGCAGAGAGAGTGTTGTTGAACGCTCCATCTTTGTTTCCAGGGCCGTCAGGGAGGTGTTGATATCCCCCAAATTAGGACCTGAAAAAGTTATCAACTTATGAACAGAGGAAAGCTCAGAAGTTTGGGGTTGAGAGATAGAAGTGTGTGGGATTTTGTGTATACCTGCAGGCGGGATGGCGAAGTTGTCGAAACGTCGATGTCCTGAAAAAGTTTCGTAGTCGTCTTCAATATTTCCTAGACGACTGGAAGTACCTGCAGGTCCTGTGGTGTGTCCTATCATCCTCTGAAGATGTTCAGCAGTAGTGTCGCTGAGGATGACGGTTGTTGAGGAGAATAGGGGAATAGATTGAGTGACCAAAGAAAAGGTGAGAGGAATGGAGGATGAGACGGTTGGATGGGTACAGGGTTCAGCGTTGGATCCGCTGAAAATCACTTCAGTCTCAAAGGGGACTGAAGGAGGTGGGTTCTGTTCCAAGTTTATAACTCCAGCGTTTAGAGACGCTGAAGCTGGGATGGAAGGGGTGGCTTGTTCAGCTGTGGCAGAGCGTACCACGGAACTATCCATCAGCTCTTCAAGATGAGCTGAGGAGTCTTTAGCATGGGAATGCTTTGGGGGTTGCTCCTTGGTTTTCTTGGTCCTTTCGGAGCCAAGTTGGGAAGATGAGTGTTTCCTTTTTCTAGAAGGAGTGGAGGTTGCAGCTGGGGTAGCGGTGGGGATTTCCACTGAATGAGCCGCAGAAGTAGAAGAAGGAGGATTGAGAATAGATAAGAGAGTAGAGAGACGTACCTCATTTGGCAGGGGCTTGAAGTCGAGCACCTTAGGGCCAACCTGAGAGAGTTTCAGGTCTCCTACTTTTGAAATCTTTGAGTTCTAGGCGAACGTCAGCGAGTAAGAGAGAAAACATACCTTGATATCAGCGAATCAATTTTGTTCAGAGAGAGAAGGATAGAATGGGATATATAATTGTTTTATCCTATCGCTGATAAAATGTGAACCACTGAAGATTTTACTCTTCAAAGCTCAGCATTCCAAGCTCGCTGATGAGAAAGTTGAATCTTGTCTCATCAAGAGGTTTGGTGAACAGATCAGCTAACTGATAGTCAGTTGGGATAAAATGAAGTTCTATATCACCATTCATCACATGATCTCTGATAAAATGATACCTGATTTCGATATGTTTGGTCTTTGAGTGTAGCACTGGATTGTTGGCTATAGCGATGGCACTTGTGCTGTCGCAATAGATTGGAATTTTCGAGAGCTGAAGGTCATAGTCTAGTAGTTGATTTCTCATCCACAAGACCTGAGAACAACAGCTTCCAGCGGCTACATATTCAGCTTCAGCAGTTGAGGTGGACACTGAGTTTTGCTTTTTACTTGTCCAACTCACCAGCTTTCCACCCAGGAGCTGACAGCCTCTGGTGGTGCTTTTCCTATCCAATTTGCAACCTGCAAAATCACTATCTGAATAGGCGATTAGATCAAACCCTGAGTCTTTGGGATACCAAAGACCTAGGTTCAGAGTACCCTTAAGGTAACGAAAGATTCGCTTTACAACGATCATATGAGATTCCATAGGTTCAGCTTGATATCGTGCACACAAACAGGTTGCGTACATAATATCGGGTCAGCTAGCTGTAAGATACAAAAGAGAGCCGATCATCCCACGGTACAGCGTGACATTAACATGTATTCCATTTGAATTCTTGTTTAGTGTCAGCGGTGGTGCCATAGGGGGAGCTGAACTCTGAGAAAAAAATAAAAGAAAAATGGTAAAATAAATGAAAATAAAAGAAAAATGGTATAATTAATTAGAAAATGGTAAAATAAATGAAAATATATAAAAAGACCATTTTACCCTCGATCTTAACAGAGGAAATAGACGGCCATCAGCTCGAGGGACCAATTTCGTAACGAAATGCATATCTAAGGTACCAAAACGGTAATTTTGAAGTTAAAGGGTAATTTCGTAATTTTTTGCATACCTGAAGGACCAAAACAGTAATTTACTCTTTGTTTAATTTGTAATAGAAACTTAACCAAAAGATAAAAAGACCTAAATACCTATGAGGTAACAAACTTTTTCTTTAACTCGAGTTATTCAAAGGGATCAAAACATTGACAAAATGACAACCTTAATGATTTGAAGTGTAATTATTTCCAAATAAGGACGAGAGTTGATGATAAGTATTAACTACAAGTACCAAGAATGTAATTTAAGCGAACTATTTCCGGACGAAAGGAGCAGGCTTTAGCTATATGTGAAGGTGTAACCTAACCAGGGTTCGTAGTGTAACAAAAGTAACGCAACGCCTCCCCCCCATCAGTAATCGGTTCGTCTCTTCACCGGCGATCACTGCAAACCCGATCACTCTGCGTCTATCCACTCCGGTGAGCAATCTAACCCTCCTCCCTACGCACTACATCTACTGATCCCCCCCTAATCTTTTTCATCGAACTTGAAACAGATGCATCCGTCGGTACTATTGATTATAGGGTTAGCATTATAATTATGTGAAATAGATTGTAACCCAGAATTGTGCTTCGATTTATGTTATTTTAGTTGCGTTTTCAATAGATGTATCAAGTGAAGAGATAACAATTACTGAGAGATAACGCATTACCGATTTATATGCAATTGGGTGTTTTGGAACTGCCAAATGTTGTGTGATACAATTCGAAGGTTTTTAATAGATTGGGAAGGTTATGATCCTGAAGTTGTGAATTAGATTGATTGTTACTGAGGTGAAAGAAATAATAATTTGGATGATCTGGAGAGCTAATACAGTTCACCAGAATCTGTTATGGCTAATTAAATTATCTATGTTACGATATCTATAAAGAAGGTGTAGCTGATATATGGTGAATGTTGTGGCTTTTTGTGCAAAGGTTTATCCGATGCGAATGTTAACATTTCTCCATGAACCCTAAAATTGCTATGTTTGCTGAACTTTGTGAATGGATTTTCCAGTTGGTAGAAAGCTATGGATACTACGGATCGTAGATACTTGGAGGAGGAAGATTCATCCATGACGAAAACGATGAAGGGTGCTGCAACTGGTTTGGCTGCTGGAACTATATGGGGTACCATAGTTGCTACTTGGTTGGATGTACCTCGTGTTGAGAGAAATGTTGCTCTACCGGGTCTGATTAGGACATTAAAGATGATGGGAAACCATGGGTTGACTTTTGCTGCCATTGGTGGGGTCTACATTGGTGTAGAGCAATTGACGCAGAATTATAGAACGAAGAGAGACTTTGTTAATGGAGCAGTTGGTGGGTTCGTTGCTGGTGCTGCCATTCTTGGTTTTAAAGGTCAGCATTCCGTTGTTTCACCTAAGGGGCTGTTTGTTTACCTTGTAATAGTTTTATTAAGAGGCAACATCTGAACGGATCGCTAAGAGGTGAATCTTGTTTGGCAAAAAAGAAGTCTGCCTCTTAATGGTTCTAAAACCCTCTGGTGATTTTGTATCTTGGGCATCCCTTAACCATTCAGCTCCCTAATTTTATTCTGAACAGTTACCAAACAACCATATTTCATATTACACTATATCATAAGAGCCTCTTAATCATTCTGCACCAAACCATTCAGCAACTGCCAAACAGCCCCTAAGTCTGTATGTAATGTATGGATATTCAGTTCCTGCTGTGTGATAATATTTTTGTTAGTTTCTGAGTTTGAACTCCTTTATTCTTTGTTGTGTATGTTTGTTTACCAGAGTCCATTGCTTACGATAATCTTTTTTACTTCACTTTGTGGCAGATCTGGAAATTGGCATCTTTCATTAGTTTTCACTTATATCTCATGCTTGCTTAATTAGTAATTACTATAGGAAAATACAAGCCCTAGGAGAAAGAATGGAATCTTTATAAACTATGTTGTTAATTGGCCGCTATAGCGGTGGTATAGCAGTTTGCGGTCCTGGGGAGAATTGTGGTGCAAAATAGCGATGTGAAATCGCGGTCAAGTTTCAATTGCAATAGCGGTATTTAATCCATGATTTTTCTTGTGCTTGGTTTTTTACTTTAGTTTTGCTATTTAGCGTTGGGCTCTAATTGTCGGGCTCTTTTTTTTTTGCCAAGTGTCAGTTGTTTTTAGGTTTAGGTTAAGATTTTCGAAGTTCACAACTTTTGTGTTCTGAAGTTGCTCAACAATATCTTGAAATGATGTCAAGTTCGAAGCTGAAATTTAGTTTGTTTGACTTTACAAGTCATTTTAGACTTTATTTATTTCATTTTAATTGTTAGGAATAGGACTTGGGAGCATGTATTTAGCTGCTGAAACATACATATTAATATGCAATTTTAATAACTACATACATATATAATTCAAATTATTATATTAACAGATGAACCACTATTTTTGGACTGCTATACTATCGCTTTAGCCATGTGATAACCGCTATATGAAATCATAATCGTGACTGTGATTTTAAAGGTTGGAAGCATATTAATTGATCAATTTTTATTACTTTTAATCATGGTTTTAAAAAGCGTGTGAGGCATACGCCTCGAGGGGAGGCGGTCCAAAATCGCACCTGAGAGCATCTCCAATGCAAGGTTCTTAAAAGCAAAAGTGTAGTGGCTTGTAAGAACTACCATCGTGGAGAGTTCTTATAAGAACCCAAATTCCTTTAGGTTCTTAAATAAGAACCTTGGTTCTTACCATGAAGTTTGTGTGAAATGACAAGTTCTTCATTTCCTTACCATGAAGTTTGTATCCGGAAATGAGATGTTACCAAAAAGTGCAAAAAGAGGTTCTTATAAGAACCTCCATTGGAGATGCTCTGAGGCGGCACCTCTCAATCTCCCGACGAGGCGTACACCTCAATACCTTTTTCTTCTCCGGTTCTCCTAATCCTTATTTGCTGCTCATAAATTGTCCTTCGTGAGTTCCAGTTTCTCCCGTTTTCTTTGCATTTTCTTCTTCGATTCTCTTCGGTTCACAGAAGTATTATGTCTATGTATATACTGGATACACTTCTTTTATATTTAGTCTCTATTACGTGTGAGGGTCACAGTCACACTTCTACTCGCACTTTGTTCATATTTAATATTTTTTCTTAATGAACCGTGGGCATATTAATATATACATACACACACACACATATATATATGTTATGAATAGATCAATAATTTTTTTTCTTTGTTAGTACATGTACATCTATATTTTGTGATTGAAAAAGGTATATGTAAATTCTTTTAGTAATTTAGTATGATATATATATATATATATTGTGTCTAGTAACAAAGTGTCAAGTGTGTGTGCATATATCTTGCATATATTTTCCGAGCAGAAGCAGTGGAATGCAGATTGGTGTGTATATATATTTTATGTAGTGTATATATTTCCTCCTCGGGGCTTACGCCTCGGACCGCGTCGCCTCATTGAGGGAAAACGCCTTGAGGCATGGTTCCGCTTTTTAAAACCTTGCTTTTAACCAAGTATTCAAACGAAGGTTTTAAAAACCGGAATCGTGCCTCAAGCCGTTTTCCCTTAATGAGGCGGGGCGTAAGCCCCGAGGCGGAAGTATATATATACTACACAAAATATATTTATACCAATCCAGATTCTGCTGCTTCTAATTAGAAAAGATATGGAATATGTACATATACACACACTTGACACTTGAGTACTAGACATACAATATATATCATACCTAATTACTAAAAGAATCTGCATACACTTTTTTCAATCACGAAATATGGATATTAGTAGCTAAGAGAAAAAATATTGATTTATTCATAACATGGATATGTATGTATTAATATGCTCACATCTCATAAAGAAAAAATATTCAACATCAACAAATTGGGAGTAGAAGTGTGACTGTGACCATGACACATAGTAGAGACTAAATATAAAAGAAGTGTATCCGGTATATACATATACATAATACTCCCTAAACCGAATAGAATCAAGGAAGAAAATGCAAAGAAAACTGGAGCTCACGAAGGACACAGACGAGAGTAGCAGATAGGGCTTAGAAGAACTAGAAAAGAACAAGCTTTTCAGAAAAGAAATAGAGAAGGTTCCAGTCATTTTTTTTAAAATAATTTAGTCTCTGTATTGAGGAGTACGCTTCTCCACCGCCTCAGACAATCGAGGCGTACGGCTCGTCTGGGGGTTGAGTGGCGCCACCTCAGATGCGATTTTGGGCCGCCTTGCCTCGAGGCGTATGCCTCACACGCTTTTTAAAACCATGATTCATACTCATATTTATTCCTATTCTTTTATTGGGAAAAGGAAGTTTGTCTTGACTTGAAGCCAATAGATTCCATTGCCCACCATTCAGAATTTTGGAAGAGCATGATGGTTAAAGTTCTACTACCACGTAATTGACATTATTACGGGGAATTTATGTCCTAACTCTTAAGGTGGCTCAAAGCTTCTAGATTAAGGCTGATATAATCTTAAACTGCAATAAGGATTGGTGTAAAGTTGTGTCCCATTGAATAATTCAACTTTGATTGCTAGTCATCCCTGCGTGACATTTGGTTGGAAACAGAGTTTACCTGTAAGCATTTCAGTATTTTAGTAATTTCTGAAAGTTAGTCATCTGGTATTCATTGGTAATTTTCATGATTAGTACTTTTAGCAATTTTGACTAGTTGAGTTGCTTCTTTGGTTGATCATCTTCGATTCCTTACATTCCATTATTCTTGTGTAAACCTGACCCCAGTTTATACTGAATTAGCTTTTTTGACAAAGCATGGGGTTCATGGCAGCGAGGCAAAAGTGAATCTTCTTTTCCAATTTATAATGGATCAAAAGTTATTCGTCTCATGTCCTTTAGTTTAAATGAAATTGGAGCCATTAAGCACATTTTCTACTGATATACTACAGAGAAAATAAATAGTCAACAGTTGCATTAGGGTCTTAGGTGGGTCTATTTGTTTCTTGATATATGCTATGCCTATTCATGTCTCCACATCTCCATTCTTTTCTTTGACGATTATGTTGTGTTAGACTGATGCATGGGCCTGGGCCTGCCATAAAGTGTGTTTAATAATAAGGAAATGATTTATCCCCAATCTATAGGGGGGATAACCAAACTATCATGTTTGTGGGCTTGAGTTCGATTGACTGCCCAGGTTGTACTCCAGTGTGAGCCGAATACTTATGGTAGCTAGTTTGCTGAACAAACCACTCATTGAATAGCTGATGTATGTTTCTTCTAGGCTTCAGAGACCTCATTCATTCACTTATAATTTAGTGGCGGAAGCTTTGGTTTTCATTCTTAAATTCTTTGTTTAAGTGGGTAGTTTATTGTGGGTAGGAAAATGTTTTTTTTTTTTTGGGGGGGGGTTCAGTATGAGGGAAGTTGAAGGTTTAAGGGATGTCAAGGACTCATTTTGGGTAGAAACAAAGGTTGACACTCATAAATGGTTATTTTGTTTTATCAAGGACTCATTTTGTTAAGCTTAATTGCTCATTTTAATGTCTGATAGCCTGCTTATTGCTGTTGTTTGATGAATTAACTTGGTGCTTTATTGCCTAGAACAACACAGCTTATGGGTTTGGTGCTTTATATCTTGTTTCATGACATTCAGTGGTTGTAGTGGCTGCCTGTACTTTATGTGATTATTTTAATTCACTTTCTATCTCATTTCCGTTAATACTGAATTGCTCATGTTTTAACTGGCTGATGTGTTAATACTGAATTGCTCTTCTTTCATGTTTTGCTGGCTGGGTGGGATATACCATGTTCTTTTGATTTGGTTTATAGAATTTCAAGTAACTGTCTCCAGTGATAATTATTTTGTAATCAAGATAAATGGTGTTCAGAAGAAATAAATTAAAAAGAAAATGTGTTTAGTGATGAAGATTCGGTAAAATGATGGTGATTTTGTAGGGAAGAGCATTTCAACAGCGCTGTCGGCGGGGGCTGCACTTGCAGCAACTTCAGCGGCAATTGATGTTGGTGGGCAGACGACGAGAGTTGATACGGGAAAGGAGTATTACCCTTATACTACCAAGAAAAGGGTTGATGCCAATTGATTGATTGACGTAGGAGGTTGCTGTCGTCTTACCAATGTGAAAACTGATCAACCTTCCTTTCCAATATTTGGTGTATGTTTTGTTTTGGAGATGCAAACATACTCTTCTTTCGTAGTGTGTGTTTTTCAAACGCAATTTGCTGAAGAAATAAATTTGCCAGCAGTTTTCTTGACTCAATAAGAATTTTTTCTGTTTGTATGAAGTGTGAACTTGTGAAGGATGATTAAAATTGTTTTTGGGTACACAGGTGGGCAAGATGACAAATCTTTGGTGTTGAATGATTTCAGGAAACTTAATTATGTGTAGTGAATAGCGTATGTAGATTGCATTCAACAACACTTGTTTTAAATTGAATGCCGGTCTCGGGCCTTTGTAGGACACGAGGAGAAGCAACAGAAAGAAACAGCACCAGATGCTCGCTCGTAAAAGAACTTTGTTTCTTTAATCATGGGTGTCGGGGCCAATTTATGCAAAGTTGCAAACTCATTACAATATCTAAAATGGTTAATTAAAATGACGAGGAACAAAAAAAAAGTTTATTTTAATCTTTTCCACGTTTAACTATATAGTTTAATTGATTTTAGAAATTATAACATACTGTTTATTCAAAAATTGTCCGTTGCATAATATAACATCTGTGGAGTATACATTTGAAAAACGATGGAACAGTTTCTTTCCGGAATATTATATAGGAACATACATACATACATACATACATACAATTGGAAAAACCCAATCCGATTCATTTCCAAGAATTCCACGTGTTAGAAACCCATTGAACATCTTGAATTTCTGGGGCCACCCCAACCCCATGGCTTGCTTCTTCACAAGCAATTAATTAATCACTCCCTTTCTTCTCTTCCAGAAATATCCAGACCTCACCAATGGCGGGGATCAGTTTCTCTTGCTCCTCTGCACTCTCTTCTCGAAGGTAACTTCTATTCAAATCACTTTTTTATTTTATTTTTCATGAAAATCAGTTCAAATTTCCATGTTTTCCGCCAAACAAATGCTCTCGGTTGGTGTATCCTGAAAGTTCATTTGATTCCATTTTCGTAAAATGTATGTGCTTTCACTTGTTCTAGGGGGTCTTTGGGATTGCTTATTTAAAACAACTTATGCTTTTATGTAAAATTGCTTGTTAACTTATTATGTGGCCTCAAAGCGGAGTTTTATAAAAATGTTTGGATTACCTTATGTTGGCACCAAAACGTAATAAGTTGTTATTCAAAGAGTGTTTGGGATTGCTTATACATGTAAAATAACTAAAAAGTTGATAAGTCAATAAGTTAAAATGGAATGACTTATCAAAAACTCCTAATTACCGGTGCCAAACTGCTATAAGCAGTTTTCTTTTCTAACCATCCAAACACCAAAAACTGCTTATTAAAGGTACCACACCGAAATAAGTTTTTTTTGACACTACACCGAAATAAGTTAATAAGCACTTTAAATAAGCAATCCCAAACACCCCTTAAACTTTAATTTTGATATTGATGTCAAATTAACGACATTATCTGTATCCAATTTCAATTTGGAAAGCAATAGGATTTGAATTCTGGAATGAAATGAATTTGGTAATCATAGCTTTTGGTTACGAAATTTAACTTGTAATCTGTTTTCAGCAATTTGGGGACACTGTCATTGAGGTTTAGTACTCCTCGTGGTCCAATGTTGCGTAGCAATTTACGAATTAGTGCAGAAATTGATTATATCAATGCTGAAGAAGCAAAGAGACTTATAGCAGAAGAAGGGTACTCGATTGTGGATGTTCGAGATCGAACTCAATACGAGAGAGCGCACATAAAATCATGCACCCATGTTCCCCTTTTCATCGAAAATCAGGACAATGATCCAGGTATAAATAATAACTTCAATCTGTAAAACCCGAAAATGGTTCTGTTTTCAAAGGGTGTGGGAAGGAAATCTTGGGCTATCTTTGATGACAATAAGCTACCTTATTTTTTGAGGTTATTAAGAAAACCTTGTTTTTCTTTTCTTTTTTGTTAATCGTGGGTGTTTGGCCCAACTTGCGCCCGTCTCGACTAATCCCATGCGACCTTAGGAAAATCCCGGTGGCGGATCCAAGATTTTTGCCTAGTGGAGACCTTTAAGGTAAGTTAAAGGTGTGCAAAGTTGTCCGATGTGTTATAAGCCTAATTTCACCTTCTCAAAAGATTTTTAAAGTTTTTTGGTTGATATCGAGAGTTTTTTTGGTTGATTTTAAGAGTTCTTTTTTTTTTTGGTTGATGTCGAGATACCGTTTTTTGGTTCGTGGGGCACATGGAGGAAATTACTTGGGGAACTATGGTAGAAAGTTAAAAAATAATTTTTTTTAACTCAAGTAAAAGAGAATATTTTTTAATGGGGCCCATCCCCCACCTTTAACATTCTAGATCCATCGTAAAGTCCCAAGCCTTATTGCCAACTAGCTAACTTGTTTGGTTAGCCGTAAGATAGGTTTTTGAAAAGTTATTTAAAGCAACGTTTCAACAAGCTCCATGAGTAATTTTCCAATTTTGCTCTTATATTTTCCAATATCTTATTTTGGATTATTTTACATTGTCATTTGACTTGTAAGTCAAATTTTTCTTTACCAAACATGGCCTTAATCAAAAGTACTGTTTATGGGGTTTCTTTGATCATGGAAAACATTTGTTATTTCTGCAGGAACCATAATCAAGAGGCAACTGCATAACAACTTTTCGGGTTTGTTTTATGGATTGCCTTATACTAAGCCTAATCCAGAGTTTGTGCAGTCGGTGAAGAGCCAGTATTCACCTGATAGTAAAATTTTAATCGTTTGCCAGGAAGGATTGAGGTATCCCGTTAACATTTGGTTTGATTTCTTGTTTCTTTTTCATAATATATACGATAACTACTGACATCATGTTAGGTTTGAACCCTAAACCCTAGAACCTAAAATCTTGAATGGTTTATTTTTGTGGGTTGTGATTATTGGTGATGGTGTTTGTTAATTAAGGTCTGCTGGTGCTGCAAACAAGCTAGAAGCAGCTGGATTTCAGAATATAGCATGTGTAACATCAGGACTCCAATCTGTAAAACCAGGTTCACCTCAAAACACTTGCTTGCTTTGCTTTATGAGAACATCAATGGTTTATTTATTTTGTTTTATATATATATATATATATATTATATTTGTTAGGTATGTTTGACGTTGTTGGTACTAAGGAGCTAAATGACGCGGGTAAGGCTGGTCTGGTCCAAGTGCAAGGCAAAATCTCAGCGGTTCTTGGTGCCGTGCTCATCTGTAAGTTGTAATTTTTACGGTTTGGTGTTTTATTTCAATCGAAGCATACGGGTTTACAATCAATTGTTATGTGTACAGGTGCGTATCTTTTTATTACTTTCTTTCCGGATCAAGCGGAGAAGATCTTGGCGTTGATTCCTTCAACTTAGGAAAGTTTTGCAGTTGGTTGAATTGTGGATATGATATTATTTGAGGGAAGATAGATTCTTGAAAACACAAGAGCATATGAGTTGCCCAATGAGCTGTAATTCATCACTTCCTATTCATTAATGAATGTGTAGTAGTAATTTAAGTGATGGTTAACAGATGAGAATTTCTTTGATCTATTGACTCATGTACACACATGATTCCTAGAATTACAAGCCTTTCATGACTTGTAACTACAATCCATTCTCTCTCTCTCTCTCTCTTTCTCTCTCTCTCTCTCACACACACACATTTATACATATATATAGGGTTGGTTTCGTACGGAAATACAGTTTTTTGGTGAGAACGTGAGAACAAAACCTTCATGTAACTTCATTTTACTTATTTCTATTACCGTGACTAAAACTTCAACAAATGTATGCACGTAAGAGTGATGGAAGATGTATACAAATTCGTTAAGGTTACTGAAAGTGAGATTAAGGTGAAGGTAATCGAAGCCTGAAGGTTTGCATTTTTTTGTTAACTATCAATTGAATGTGGTTGAAACTCCATGTTTTTAAGCACCGGATCGAAAATAAACTCATTCAAAAGTGTTTTAACTAAAACTCTTTAGTGAATGTATATATATATATATATATATATATATACATTCTTTAAAGAGTTTATATAAAGTGGTTGTGTACCCATGCGATGCAACAAGATTCTAAAGCCAAAAACCTAAATATTCAACCATGCTTTGTGCTTCCTCGTCCCTATCGAATTTGGTTTTTGTGTGGTATTGATTTGTGACTCGTCTTTTGTTCGTGGAATGAATTGATCGAATTCTGCCGAATTCTATGGTTGAAGGAATTGAATTCCATTTTTTTGGCAATAGTATAAGTTTTTATATTTGGTCTAAAAAGACAAAAATAAGCTTTGAATCCAATTTAACCAACATATCACCCTCACATTCAACACCCCTGTCACCCCACCGTTGTAACCCCCCTTCTCTAAGCATGCTCAAGATTTTATTGGAATCAATCCAACTACTTGTTGAAACAGTCATAATAGTAGGAATCGACTTCTATTTCTTCCATCTACCATAAAAAAGTGCTAATAATTTGATTCAAAATAGGCATACCAGAAATCACAAAAAATAATATTTAAACTCCATTCTTGTAAGTTTGAGATGGGCTACACTAATGTTCTAAGACAAGAAAAGATGAAAAACTTCTAACAACAACATAGTGGTTGTAGGTTGTTTTTGGAATTGCATCAAATCAACTTTTTTTTTTTTTTCTTGTTATAAACACGTTCATCAAACCACGACAAATCAAGTCTCAGTCGATTGAATTTAGATGGCAGTGAGGAAATCTTGACAATAAAAACAAGGCACCAAGATTGCAGGCACGCACAACCCTAGTAACTGGGGTGTGTCCAAAGAGTTCAGATCCTTGAGCATTCTTTTACCAATGAGATGCCTTTAGAACAAGTCATCAACTATCAGATATAAAAATTGTAGAAACCATAGTATTCAAAAGTTAAAAACTGAAGAAAAGAAATAATGAGATCAAAGTGGAGTGATGAGTGAAATATTTCGGAAAGCGAAGCATTCTAGAGAGTGAGCAACCTAATATGTCAATCATTGCAAAAGTGGAGAATCTTCATCTACGTTGCAGTTGAATCAATTCCGTTTGATGCACTTTAGAGAAGACTGTTAGCCTGGTAAAAGTATTGTAAAGAAGACCAAGTCTGCATGAAGAAAGGTTGTTGATCCAGACGAAGCTCTGCACAAGTTCTGCAGACAGAGGTGCCAAATCTGAAGATTACCATCGGATGTCCTCTGAACAAACCAACCTCTTCACTCATCAACTATGGAATTCAACAAGTGTTGTTCTCTCTCGGTGTGTGCATCCAATCAAAGCCTGCCACATCAGCCTAAAATGGTTATTTCACCTTTACAGGTGGATTCATCTTAGTGGCTAGGAGTTTGATTTTAGCAAATATTATGCAATAAATAGCAGATTTGGTTTGTTAGAATGCACGACTTGAAAATCTTTACATACACTTACACCTGTAAGGCTGTAACCACACACAATGTTCGAGAGAGTGAGTCTAAGAGAGCTTTTTACACACACAAGTACGTGTTCTTGGTGTGTCTATTCTGTACTTCTCAGATCATATCAATATATGACCACGATGACTTCTGTGGCTAAAGCTGTTTGTTATTCATACTTCATCTAGCTTACTTTCTCTTTTTGATCAATATATATGTGCTTCCGCCATCTATCTGTTTATTTGATCATGATTCAATGAGTTAAATCTGGGACAACAATTGGTATCAGAGAGGGATTGATTCATCTAAATCAATCCGATCAACTCTGTTATATCGATTTCTCATTTGAATGGTTTTTGCTTTCAATTTCTTCATTCTTTTTTAATATCCCAGGTTTCACAGTTTTTGACCAGTTCTCTATACTGTGAAAATAAAGATTAATTCCAGTTTTGAAAGCAAATCAGAGTGTGTTTCTTAATCTAGAAAGTTATCTTCAAGTTTAAGAAAGGTCTCACGTTCATTCATCTTCAAATCTATACTCCGTTTTCCGTAAAAAAAAATGGCAAACTGGAACGTTGCCTATACTGCTGGATATCAAACAAAACCCCCCAACTCTTTTGAGATATGAATACCCACAGTGTAAGATTCGTATGGTCAACTTTTTCCAGGGTATTGACAAAGAACATAACAAGTCTGTGCTTAATGGTCCTTATGTCCTGACGGTCACTGTACCAAGAGTACCTACTACAACTGACATAATTGAAGTTCCTACTAGAACCACATCAAAGGTTCCTGAAGCCTGGTTAGATGATCATAGAGCTAAAATTGAGATTAGTGAGAAGGCTAAAAGACTATTGATAATGGCCATTCATAATGATATTTTTCAATCATTAGATGCATGTGAAACTGCTCAAGAGTTATGGCAAGAGCTTGAGAAACAACGCAAAGGAGGAACTAAGACATAGAAGAATCGTCGAGCTCAATGCTTGAATGATTACTATACCTTTCGTCTACGTCCAGAAGAGACTCAACAACAAACCTATGATAGGTTTAACACCTTAATCAACAAGTGTAGAAAAGTTGATATTCTCAGGACTGTAGAGGAAAACAATGTCCCGTTTTTCAAGAGCCTTAACGAAGAATGGCTACAACTATCTATGTCTCTGAAATCAAATTAGGATATGGAAGGTTGGTCTCCACATGATGTGTATGACACCTTGGTTGCACAAGAACAACATGTTGTTAAATCAAAACCTCTGGTGGGTGGTAGGTGTGCAAAACCTGAATGGTCCGAAAACCCGAACCGAAAATGAAGTGTTTGTGTAAAACCCAAATACCACGAAATTCGAAAATCCGAAACCCGGATTTTTGGGGGATATTTGGGTTCGGGTTGGGCACCCGACCCGACCGAAAACCCGACATATATATGTATATATTATATAAATATTTTTATTTATCTAATTATCTTTAAAAAATCCTAAATTCTAGTCGGTCGTAGTCTTTTCTAGAGACTTAACCGACTATCAGTTTATCAATCCTCTCAACCAATTGAGTTTATCGTCAAAAGCAATCGAATATTATAAACATTTTGCATAACAATTATACCCGAAACCCGACCGAACCCAACCCGAAACCCGACGAACCCGAACCCAAAGTAATCCGAAATCCAAAACCCAAAGTTTGGGGCTTGGTTTCCATATCCGAAATCCGATCGAGTTATTAAAATTCCCACATGAACCGTCCGACCCGCTCAATGCTCACCCCTAGTGGGTGGACCTCTGGCGCTGACAGAGGTCCCTGTCAAGCAATCTAAAGACAATGGCAGAGATGGGAGTTCAAGAGGTCATGAGAAAAGAAGAGGTAAGAAGGTGCTGGTAGTTGAAAGTGATGGTGAAAATGAGAAGTCTGATTCCGATGGAGAAGATAGTTTGAGTACTATTGCTCAATCTTTGGCTCTTATAACCAAAGAATTCTCCAAGAAATACTCAATAGTATAGAGGGGTAGAGATGACATAGGAGACATATATCAGAGATCTGCTCCGGTGTATGAGGAGAGACAATATGCACCACCAAAGTATTCACAGAGGGAGGAGATGTATAAGCCAAGATCTTATGAATAGAGACCTCTGGCCCCAATGAAATAGGCACAAAAGGAAGAGTACAGAGGAGTTGACAAGGCAACAAAGCCTAATATTCAAAGTGACAAATGCTATAGGTGTGGAAAACCAGGCTACTTTGCCGCTAACTGCAGAAGCCCACATGTCACAAGAAGAAAACATAATACTATGCTCATAAGAGTCTTTTGGCTGAGGAAGAGAAGTGGATCTCTGATGAAGCCTCTCATGAAGAAGCTACTCGAGTTCAATTTTGTGGAAATGGCATAGGTTAGCAGGTCATGATGATGATGATGATCATGATGTTCAACTGGTAGTAGTCGGAACGGTCTCATCACCGCTTTGGTGGAAGGTATCCAATGGTTATGAGCCATCATAAAGAAGTCGTGATTGAATACTGACTTCTCTAATTCGAACCTGCTCGATACTTTCACCTCCATTTTCTTCATAACCAATTAATGCACTTCATCAAAGTATTCATCAATTTCATCTATGATATTAATTCTTAACTATATATATATATATATATATATATATATATATATATATAAAAGGAAACAGAAAGAAAGAGATCAATAATATTGATTTAGAGATCCATTTGTTATATATTCTATAAGTATAATTAAAATAAATATGTTACCCTTTTAAAACATTAAATAAGTTTAACTATATATTCTATTCGTGAGTTTTATCTTTTTTTTTCATTTATACATCAAAGCCCATGTCAAGTATAAACTTTCTCCATTCCCTAAAAAAAGGGACTAATTCACCCTTTCCGTTTTTGTCCAAACTCCAAACACACCACTCCAAATCTAAATCGAAATATCATTTCCTTTAACCCCAAAGGAAACAAGATCAACTTTAATTTTTTTTAATTATTTAAGTAATTAATTATATATGAAATGGAAAATATATATTTGATTTTCACCTAATCTTGTAATATCGAAAACAAAATACAAAATTTCCAACCATAACTTATTTGGTAGCTGAGATTGTGCAATCACATAATTGTGGAAATCCAAATCAATGATAAATTTCGAAAATCATATATTCATTATATACGCACATATGGGAGCGATCATTTGAAAACCAACTTTATGCAACAAACTTTGCATACCCTCTTGGACCAATCAGTGAATTTCTATCTTTTCGGGGTTTTTTTATTGCTAGGGGATTTTATGTCATTTGATCGTAGAATATCTTATTTTTGGTAGTTATCATTTTGATTTATTGTAGGGGATATTAATATCATCTCTCCTTTTAATTATGATAATTTTTTTTTTCAATAAACCAAATATCCCTTTGTAATTCGAGATGCAACATCACCATTTTCAACCATCCTATGATTCGTTTCCCTTTCCCACCACAGTCTGCCGATGATTTCACCATTCTCGCCGATGACTAATTCAAGAAAATCCAGTTGCCGATTTCCTTCAGCCGTTATATATTCCCCTTCCCTTTCACACCACCAGCTGTCGATTTCAGCATTCTCGTTGGTGACTGGTTAGAGCAAAACTTGCCGATTGCATCACTTTCAGGCCTCTCATAATCCCCTTCCCTTTCCTATCATCGATTTCTGATTTCACCATTCTCGGCGGCCATATTCCCCGATGGCCTTCTCGTCAATGGGCGTTGATCAAATGGATTTATATTCAACGTTTCATCACGGATTGATCACACCACCCCACAATACAATCATCATCTCACCAGGGTTGAAGGCTCATTCAATACTGCGACAACTATTTCTTTGTCCATCAAGGCTCTTGAAACAGGTTAATGGTTTTCATCACAACTTTCATCTCTATCTCATCTCCGTTTTTCATCAAAACATCTCCATTTTCATGAAACATGTTCATCTCCTATTCATCTTCGGTTCATCTACGTTTCATCTACGTTTCATCACTGTTTCATTTTAGTTTTCATCACCGGAGAAAAGGGAGGTCGACAAGGGTGGTCGGAGTCGTATAGATGGTGGTGGTAGTTATCACTTACCCTGATTAAATGGGATTTGATCGTGTTTCCTATTTTGAAGTTGAATATGAAATGGACCATTATGCCCTTCCAAGTTATATTAATTAGAATATTAAATTTAATTTAATTCTTACTTAACAAAAACATATCACTTTCATCCGGACCCTTGATTATTTTAATCTATGGTTACTAGGTGGATCGCAAAGTTTGCACATTATGCGTGGGTTTTAAATGAAATGATCTCTATATATATCACTACTTATTAGTTAGTATTAGATTTTGCATCTAGTTTATGAATTAGCATGCAATTAATAATTAAGATCGATAATTAAAGAATTGACCTGTATGATATGCGTGATGGTTTCAGAGTCGATTGGAACGTGGTGGTAGAAACCCATACACATCAAACCATTACAAGTAACGAAGTCACCAAGGCCCTTGATCCTCTTTAGTCTTTGGAACATTAGTTCTTCATCTGGAAGGTGCTTGAATTGATAATCAAGCAACTTGATTTCTCCATTGGGGACACCCTTGGCTAAACACAAAACTGGACCAACTTTGTATCCCAACTTGCATTTCTTGTGCAATAACTCCTTTGATTTAAGATTATCCAGCTCTTGTGCCAAGTCTAAATTTCCTCCATTCCCTCAAAATAAAGTGACTAATCTACCGTTTCCTTTTTTTGTTCAAACTCCAAACACACCACGCCAAATCTAAACTGAAATATCATTTCCTTTAACCTCAAAGTAAACAAGATCAACTTTAGATTTCTTTTAAGTGATTGATTAATTAATTAAAAAAGGAATGGAAAATATATATGACTTGATGTTAACCTAATCTTGTAATATTGAAAACAAAATACGAAACTTCAAAGCACATCTTATTTGGTAGCTGAGATTGTGTAATCACGTAATTCTAGAATCCAAATCAATGATAAATTTCGAAAATCATATATTCATAATATACACACATAGGGGAGCGATCATTTCAAAACGAATCTTACGCAACAAACTTTGCAAACTCTCTTAGACCAATCAATAAATTTCTATTTTCATCACAGATTCATCATACCACCCCACAATGCAATCATCTTCCCACTAGGGGTTAAAGGCTCCTTCAATACTGCAACAACTATTTCTTTGTCAACCACGGATCTTGCCTGTTTCATATTCATTGCAATGCAATGGTTTTCATCACAAGTTTCATCTCTGTCTTATCTCCGTTTCATCTCCCGTTTCATCAAAACATCTCCGTTTTCATCTCTGTTTCATCAACTTTTTCATGAAACATGTTCATCTCTTTTTCATCGTCGATTCATCTACAGTTCATCTCAGTTTCGTCTTCGTTTCATCTCTGTTTCATTTCAGTTTTCATCGTCGGAGAAAAGGGAGTCCAGAGTCGTATGGATAGTGGTGGTAGTTATCACTTACCCTGATTGAATGGGATTTGATCGTGTTTCCTATTTTGAAATTGAATATGGAGCATTATGCCCTTCCAAATGAGAACTATTCAGTTTGTGGTAACCGTGAGATCTCATTTCAACCAATCATTTCAAATAATTAAATACATTTGTTTAATTAATGATAAAGGGTGAATTGGTAATTTTGTGTTTTTGATGACAACTAAGAAAATTAAGATTTGATTTATATCCTATTACGGTTACACTAAATTTTCCAACTTTCCTTGATTATCTCATATTTGATTTTTTTCTTCAATGTATTTCATTCATACCTTAATTGTGTGAAAACCTGCAACTTTTTTCCGGTGCATGATCTTCCAAAGTCCAAACCCTATTTTAATCACTTCTACATTACGTCTTGTTGGGTTTCTCCGACGGCCACTCCCACCGCCACACCTCCGTCGCCTCTCTCTATTGTCGCTACCATCTTCATCGTCATCAAATATAAACGATCATCTTCGTAGCCATTAACATCCACAGTTTCCATTCAACTCTTGAAAGCTTCCAACTATAACCCAACATTCAAACAACTTCAATATGTGTGTGTATGTTTGTGTCGGGGTTCTGAAGATGGATCTAGTCTGCGTTTTGGAGTTTGTCGAATATGGATCTAGTATTTGTGTCGGATTTCACCGAAGATGGGATCTGGAATTTATATATATATATATATATAAACTGTTAAAGAAGTTTTGATTTATAAGTATTGTTAATTTATCCAAAAAAATGTAAATAAAACATATAAGCATTAAAAATAAAACAATTTAAAAGTTTTGATTTATCATCATTGTTAACTTACTAAGAAAGACAAAAAAATTTAAAAAAGTATAACATATTAAAATAAGCATTTGATTTATATCGATTGTTATCCATGTTATAAAATTATAAAATAAAAAATGAAAAGTTTTTGTAATTAATCCGATGAGAAGAAAGTGGGATATGGAGTTTCATCGATGAGAAGAAAGTCGATCTTGTGTTTTGACGGAGATAGATCTGTACCAACATTCAAAATCATTATTATTTAGAGTGTATCACAAGAATCACAGTGTAACACTATGGCAATCACAGTTATCTGAATCACCGTTCAATGTTTATTCCCTGCGTATCACAGTGATACACAGTGCGTATCACAGTGATACTTTGTCTTAAAGTTTAGAATTATTGGGTATCGTAATATGTATCATCATTATATAATGTGATAAGGTATCACAATGTGATTTTGGTTTTGGGGGTGTATCACAGTGAATCTGGTATGTAATTTTGGATATCACATTGTATTTTGCATCACAATGCATCTCTATTTCTTCCTCTTCTTCTTCTTCTTCTGTCAATTATATATATACACAGTGGCTACAATGAATCTTGTATGTATTTTGGTCTCACATTGTATTTTGTATCACTGTGATACATTGTGATTTAAGATAGTGTATCACATGATAAGGTATCATAGTGCATTTTGTAGGGTATCACAGTGTGTCGGAAAAAAATTCGTCGGAAAAACGTTCGCCGGAGAAGAGAGGGTCCGAGAGGAGAGAGAAAGGAGGGGGGAGGAGAGAGGGTCCGAGAGGAGAGAGAAAGGAGGGGGAGGAGAGAGGATACTTTTAAAATACCTAAATTACCCTATGATTAAAATTTGAAGTCAATATTACCAAAATCAAATAGTTTCCTAATTTATCTTTGATTTGTGGTTGAGATTGGATCTCACAGTTACCACAAAATACTAGGATCTCCCTTGAATGTCCCCTATATATATATATATAACTAGTCATTAGTTAGTATTAGAATTTGAATCTACTTTATGAATTAGCATGCAGTTAATAATTAAGATCGATAATTAAAGAATAGACGTGTTTGATATGCCTGATGGTTTTAGAATCGATTGGAACGTGTTGGTAGAAACCCATACACATCAACCCATTACAAGTAACGAAGTCACCAAATCCCTTGATCCTCTTCAATTTTTGCAACATTAGTTCTTCATCTGGAAGGTGCTTGAATTGATCATAATCGAGCAACTTGATTTCTTGCGCAATAACCTCTCAGATTCAAGATTATCTAGCTCTTGTACGCTCGGGAAATTTCCCCACACACATTTTTTCCTAACCCATGTTTCTAGAGTTTACAAAGTTCTTCAGCCATCTCTAAGATTCTTTGGAATCTATACTATATACTAATTAATGATTAATATTATTAATTAAATTAATTATTAATATAGAATTTAATCAAAAGATATATATATATATATATATATATATATATATATATATATATATATATACACACACCATTACCTACAACCATATAGAAATAAGGACTTGATAACATCTTCGAACCATGTCAAGTAACGAAAAAGACGACCAAACCCTCGTTTGACCAACCCCTCGTTTGACCAAACCCTTGTTTGACCAAACCCTTGTTTGACCAAACCCTTGTTTGACCAAACCCTCGTTTGGCTGCTTCTTCGTGTAATCTATGGAGCTCTTGCACTTGCTTCTTGTCTTCCTTGGACATCCTCAACATCCTCTTCACTTGATCCTGCATGCATGATATCAAAAATTAAGTATTTAATTTAATTTTATAATATATTAATAAATTATATATATACCACGGTTTCTAGCTGCTGGGAAGAGGAAGTAATTAGATCGTCGTCAAGGAGGGTTATAGATAGGGTAGTAGGACAAGGTTGAGAAATGGAGATGGTAACATCGGGGTGATGATGATGATGATCATCGTGATCATGATGTTCAGCCGGTAGTAGCTGGATTGGTCTCATCACCGCTTTGGTGGAAGGTATCCAACGGCTATGAGCCATCAAAAAGAAACCGTGATTGCATACTGACTTCTCCAATTCGAATCTGCTCCATACTTTCTCCTTCATTTTCTTCAGCACCAATTAATGCACATCATCAAAGTATTTATAAATTTCATCTATAATATTAATTCTTAACTTTATATATATATTGAAAAGGTAACAGAAATAAAGAGATTAAATAATATTTATTTAGAGATATCCATTTGTTATATTTTCTATAAATATAATTAAAATAAATATATTACCTTCTTAAAGTATTAAATAATTTTTAATATATTTTCTATTCGTGGGCTTTATCTTTTATGTCATTTGATCGTAGAATATCTTATTTTTGGTAGTTATTATTTTGATTTATTGTAGGAGATATTAATATCATCTCTCCTTAATTAATTAATTTTTTTCAATAAACCAAATATGTCTTTGTAATTCGAGATATAAAATCACCATTTTCAACGATCCTATGATCCTCTTCCCACCACGAGCTGTCAATTCCGCAAGCAAAGCCTTCAAATTTCATCATTTTCAACTTTCCTATAATCCCCTTCCCTTTTCCCATCACCGGCTTCTGATTTCACCATTCTTGGAGGCAATACTCCCTACGGTCTTCTCGTCAATGAGAGTGGATCAAATGGATTTATATTCAACGTTTCGTCATGGATTCATCACAAGTTTTCATCACAAGTTTTCATCACAAGTTTCATCAATGTCTCATCTCCGTTACATCTCTGTTTTCATCTCCGTTTCATCTCCATTTTCATGAAACAGGTTCATCTCCTTTTCATCTTCGGTTTATCTCCAGGTTCATCTTCGTTTCATCTCCGGTTCATTTCAGTTTTCATCGTCGGAGAAAAGGGAGGTCGACAAGGGTGGCAGAGTCGTATGGATGGTAGTTAGCAGTTACCCTGTTTAAATGGGATTTGATCGTGTTTCCTATTTTGAAATGGACCATTAAGCCCTTGCATACTATTTTAATTACTATATTTAATTTAATTTAACTCTTAAAGAACTAGATCATTTTCATCCAGACCCTTGATTATTCTAATTTATGGTTATTAGGTGGGTTGTAAAGTTTGCAGTATAAACGTGGTCTTTAAATAAACGACCTCTACATATACATATATAGAGGTGGGTTCAAACGAGAACGCTAACTATTTATAAAAGCACGAGAACGGCCGCCCATGTACAAAATCATGCATTATTCACGTACAAAATCATATATAATTCACGCAACTTGCCCTGCGACTTTTCTGTCGCGGCCAAAGTTTAGTGTGCAATCACATAAGATTTTGGAAAGAGCAAATAAACAAAAACTTCGATAAAATAATCATACAATGATAAAATTCCTTCTACAAACCATCCTTGGAAATACCTCAAAAGTAAAACATAATTACTTCAATAATTCAATCTCCTAAGTCCTACACCAAGACTACAAAAAGTCGGGTGTTACTTAACTCAAACCAAAGTTGCTAATCCCAAAATGTGGAAGATTTCACCAAGTCACTTACTTCATGAGCACACACTAGCTCTCCACTCTTCATAGTGTCACTAGAACAATTCCCAACCGGAACCTGTTGCACATGCCGACAAATAGAAAGGGTTAGGCTAACGCCTAGTGAGTTCAAGAGTTTTCATCATGATTAAAATAGTTTGTTAAACCAAAAGAGTACAACTCAAAATCACGATTTTCCAAAAAAGGATTATAATTAAATATGTGAACAACCCATTTTCCAACGCACACAAAATCCGTGCAGAAAACTCAAAAATGAAACACTCCTCAATAATGGATTTGGATCCAAAACACACTTGAGCGCGGATAGATATTAAGTTTCCAGATAAAGTAGACACGAGTAAAATTCTACCACTTGAAATGTCCCACAAGGAGTAGAAGTAATGCAACACCCATGAGAATGTGGGAGACAATCCAAATACATATGATACGTTCCCGAAAGCATATGACCAACTCGACAACCCACACAAAGTTTAATTATCAATAAAGTCTAAATACTCAATCTTGGGAGTAGTCATTCAAGCACACCTTAATATACGTGGAGGGGTTCCAATATTAAAGTCAGTACTTGTAATTACTCGCACAAGGCTTACGACAATTAAACATGCATGTCACAAGACTCAATATAGTATTGACCACAACGGGGGAGACCCGTATCCATTGAGGGTGGAGGAAACACATAAGTATACCACATGTACAACGTTAATCGTACAACACCTCGTGACTAGACGTCCAAGGGTTCCTACGACTTCTTATCAAGTTTCACCTCAAGAGACGGTTGGCCTTAGTGTCTATTCTCACGAATTCCACCACAAGGCCCGACACGCTTAGGACTACCTCCAAAGCATCCCCTTCAAAGCGGCGAAGGTCCTAGTTCCTACCTCCAAGGTAGCACCTCCAGATTCAACCCTCCTAGTGCCTACTTGAAAAGTTTAAGCTCATAAACATAGGTCCCGGAGTCCAACCCCGCAATTCTCATGCAACCTCATAAACAAGTCCGACTCATATGTTATGCATCCAATGCAATTATAGTCAAACAATTACATGACCCACAAAAGAATGTCCAACATGTTTAACACATGTAATTAAATAATAGATATGACTCAAATGCATATAATCTCGAAACTCGACATAGAGTAATTCACCTTGGACCATGTTGGTCCCGGAGGGTTATACAAGTTTGTAGAAGGAGAGGGGGTTGAATACAAACACACATATTTTACTTTTCTAAATTGTTTATTGATATGTAACAAACAATTTACAACTTGTTGCGGAACAAGATTAAGGAATAAACCTAATCTAAACAAGTTATGAGAAACACTAAGTTTTTCTTGCACTAGAATTAAGACAGAAAGGAGATAAGAATATTAAGTATAATATTCTAACACAAAGTAGTAGAGAGAAGAAGATGGCCGAGCACTTCATTTCTGAAGTAGGGTTCTTATTATATACTGCATGCATTTAATGCATATCAGTATAGCTTTACACGTGGCAGCAACTGATTGGTTGCATGGTTTGACCTTTGTAGACAACCTTAGTAGCCGCATGGTGTACAGTGTAGAATCAGAGTTGGTTGTACGATTCTGGACAAAAGGGATGTCCATTTTGACATTTCGTACGGAGGCGTGCAAGGGGGAAAGACAAAAGTAACTTGTAGAGGAAGACTTCATGATCAACGTTCGCTGAATAGATCTTTATCAGCGAGTGATAAAGTTCAGCGTTCGCTGAAGTCTTCTACTTGAAACTTCACGTTGAGTGGATAAATCTTGGCTTTGCTGATATCCACATCAGTTCATTAGTAGACTTGTCGCTGGTTCTTGAGCTTGATCTTCGACTTCAGCGTAGAACGTAGTTGACGTGAAACTTGTCTTCAGGGATCATAAGTAAACAACTAAGATTATCACCGATCATCAGCAAGACTGAACATGCTCAGGTCTCATTGATGAACAGTGTTCACTGAATATGTAAATTAAAGCATATGTTTTATCAGCGATACTAAACAGACTTAGTATTTTATTGGATGACAAAACATTAATACATATTGTCTACTTACAGTTTTCACTAAGTGATTCTTGGAGAGTCATTATCAAATCACTGAGGGTTTGGATCAACAATCTCCCTCTATATGATTATGACATAGCAACAAAAGGAAATTGCTAAGTGTGAAAACATAAGGATAAAAAGAACTCATAAAATATTTGTCCCTTTTACTGTTTTCTGGGATCTTTTCAGTACTGATGGAGTAAAGTACATTCGCTGAAATTTTTCTTTAAACTTCGTATAAGTTACAAAGGGAAGTGGAAAAATTACAAGTACATCATATAAATTTACAAGTACAAAAGATATAAGCTGATAAAGATAGAAGAATTACAAGGAATCTTATCAGCTATTCAGGTTCATCCTTAATGAGAAGTTCATCAAGGGACTTTGTTGTAGGGATCATCTAGTCATGGACTGTTTGTAACGTCCCAAAAATTACAAAAATTTTGAACTTTTAAAAATAATCATTTAATTGCATAAGACACCATTAATAATCCAAATAACCGTTTCCTTTGCAAATTTAAATAATAAAAGTTCTCATTAAAACTAAACAGCGGAATTAAATTGTTTTTAAGTATAAATTAAATCTCATGACTGCAAAGAGCCCTTCGTACGCGCCAGTGTGTACCGTCACGCCTTGGAGCCACTAGTACCTGAAACCACAGTTTATAGGGAAAGGGTAAGCACGAAGCTTAGTGAATTCAACACCACATACAACACAATTATATAACACTACCCCTAAAACAGGTAGATACACATAACCAAGCATGCAAGTCTAAGAACGCATCCTAAACAAGCATACTCCCACCAACCCACCTAAACAAGCATTCATCGGTCTCCCCGATGACACACGATAACCGTGCACGTATCCCTCGGTCCCACCGAGTTCCTACGCCACTCGTGTACACAATCCTCGGTCCCACCGAGTTTACACGACACCCAAGGTCCATACTAGACACAACACTATCTAGTACCACACAACAAGTAATACCACTTAGCACACGCGAGCTACAGTAATGTAAATATAACCATAGTTCTACGTAGTGAGTGAACTCACCTCAAAAGCGATGTAGAAATCTCGAACGATCACACGAGCTAGCCAACTCCAAAATCACTTCTCGACACCTAAATAAGTACTATAAAGTGTCAACTCGAAGCCCGGGATCCTTAATTATAAACATAAGATTAAACGGGTGATAATTCGCCTTTTCGGCCTAAACTGCAGGTCTGTTCGGGACCTGCTTAGCCCCTCCTAGACCCACAATTCTAGAGATCACTTTTTACAAACAGATAGGTCTAGGTCTTAGCTTTCCAGGGACATATTATACGCGTTCTAACGATTTTCCTACGATTTTATATGATTTTTCTAAAACTGAAACGTCATTCCGGCAGATTCGGACCTGCTGCAAAAACGACCATTTTCACCTATCTAGAGGCTTAACCAGGTTTTCTCTAAAAGACGGAAAGTATTCCCGACACAGAATGTGAACCGTGTCACCGATTTCGCCTCAAACCGAGTTACGATGGAAAAGTTATGAACGAAACAAAACAGGGGCAGAACCGATATCACCACATAAAATGATAACTTTAGTTTTCGGTTAAGGTTTACGCAATTAGGGTTAAGGTTCGGGGTTACTAAGGCTGGACTACTACCATTACCACCCACTGCCACCTCCGTCAGTGGTGGTCGGCGGCGGTTTCGGTAAGAAAAGCCGACGAGGCAACGGGATGATCTAAACATCCTATCCCGGCCACTCACGCCCCCATGCAAAAACAAACAACCGCTAACCCGCCCTTATAGCCACCACAAAGGTGGTTCACGGGGCAACACACCGCCGGCAGCTATGGCTGCGGTGGCGGCGGTGGTGGTTTCCCTGTTACAACGACGACGACGCAAGAGAGAAAAACAAGGAGATGCAAATCCTTACCTCGCGACGACTCCAAAGCAGCGACACACGAACTCCGGCTCCCTCTCTCTCTCTCGATCTCTTCCTCTCTCGCTGCACTCTACTTTCGCCGGCAAGAACACGGCGACGGCAGCTCCGGCGGTGGTTCTGGGTGGACTAGCCGCAACAGCAAAAAGGGAAGGGAAGGGAAAGAATGCGATTAGGGTTCCTGTGGGTTTCCTTGCGTGAGACTCCAAAAACACAAAAGAGGGGAGGGGGTCGGCTCTTAAAGGCCGATCCCATGCAAACTCCATTCAAAATATCCACATTTAGCCCCTTGTATTCCAACACCTTGCTAAATAATTAAAGTTTCGCCATACTTGAACATTTATGGTCTTTCCTAACAGAACCCGATTAAGCTTTGATAATAAAATTCGCTAAGGAAAAATATATTAAGACAATAAATAATAAAGAAATATCCATTCCGGGACACGGGCTTTACAACTCTCCCCCGCTTGAATTAGACTTCGTCCTGAAAGTCTACGTCCGCAAATAGCTCCGGATAGTTCTCCCGCATCTCAACCTCGGGTTCCCAAGTCCACTCGGAACCCTTTCGGTGTTGCCACTGGACTTTCACCAAGCCAATTACCTTGTTACGCGAGGTCCTCGTCCTCCTCTCCATAATGGCGATCGGCTTCTCCATGTAATTAAGTCGCTCATCGATCTGAATATCCTCGAGAGGAATCACCGCAGACTCATCCACTACACACTTCCGCAACTGAGACACGTGGAAAGTGTTGTGGATCAAACTCGGCTCGTTCGATAACTCTAAGCGATAAACTACCTTTCCCACTCGAGCATTGATCTTGTAAGGCCCAATGTAACGGGGTCCCAACTTTCCCCGTTTACGAAACCGAATCACCCCTTTCTAGGGCTAAACTTTCAGCAAGACATAATCCCCTACTTGAAACTCCAAGTCTGATCGCCTCTTGTCGGCGTAACTCTTCTGCCGACTCTGTGCAGTAACCAAACGGCCCCGCACCATTTGTATCAACTCGGTCGTCTTCAGCACAATATCGGTGCTCCCCAATACTCGCTGACCGACCTCGCCCCAGCAAATGGGCGTCCTGCACTTCCTACCGTACAACATCTCGTACGGCGGCATGCCAATACTGGAATGGAAGCTGTTGTTGTAGGAAAACTCCGCCAAAGGAAGGTACTGATCCCAACTACCTCCAAAATCAATAGCACATACCCGAAGCATATCCTCGAGTTTCTGAATAGTACGCTCACTCAGCCCGTCAGTCTGTGGATGAAAAGTCGTGCTAAAATGTAACCGCGTACCCACCTCCACCTGAAACCTCTCCCAAAATCGGGAGGTAAAACGGGTGTCCCTAACAGAGACAATCGAAACTGGCACCCCGTGCCTGGCTACAATCTCTCGCACGAAAATCTCTGTGAGCTCCTCCGCCGAGGAGCTCTCCCTGATGGCCAAAAAGTGAGCACTCTTGGTCAGACGATCGACAATCACCCAAAGAGCATCATTCCCACGTGGAGTCCTTGGGAGTTTAGTAATGAGATCCATCGTGATCTGCTCCCATTTCCATACCGGAATCTCCAAAGGCTGTAACTTCCCATGTGGTCGTTGATGTTCCGCCTTGACCTTCCGACAGGTCATGCATACCTCTACACATTTGACGACATCCCGCTTCATGCCGGGCCACCAATAATCCTCCCGCAAGTCTCGGTACATCTTGGTAGCTCCCGGATGAATCAAAAACTTGGACTTGTGCGCCTCGTCCAACAGTATCTGTCTATTCCTACCAGTGAAGGGAACCCACACTCGACCGTACCGGGTCAATAGGCCTCGACTATCACGGGCAAAATTCGGAATTTCTCCCGAAACTCTCTCGCATTTGGCATTCTCGTCCAGAATTGCCACTTCCTGAGCACTACCTATCGACTCAAGGAGAGGTGCAACCACTATTAACCATTGACACAAACCCCGCAGTGGCTCACCAACCGGATGTCGACTAAGTGCATCTGCAACAACATTCGCTTTACCCGGGTGGTACAGTATCTCACAATCATAAACTCTAACTACGTCAAGCCACCTCCTCTGACGCATGTTGAGGTTTTGCTGGTCCATCAAGTATTTGAGGCTTTTATGGTCAATGTATATCGTACACTTGACGCCATACAAGTAATGCCTCCAACCCTTGAGAGCAAACACCACTGCTCCCAACTCCAGATCATGGGTCGGGTAATTCGCCTCATGAGGCTTCAACTGCCTCGAAGCGTAAGTTATAACCTTACCTCGCTGCATGAGCACAGCACCCAAACCCTGGTGAGAAGCGTCACAATACACTACCAAATCTTCCATACCCTCGGGCAAAGTCAACACCGGAGCCTCGCATAAACGTCTGCGCAGCTCCTCAAAAGCCCTTTGCTGCTCCTCACCCCAACTAAAAGCCGTAGTTTTCTTCGTCAAACGGGTCATAGGTAAAGCAATCTTGGAGAAATCCTGAATAAATCTCCGGTAATACCCTGCTAACCCAAGGAAACTCCGTACTTCAGTGGAATTCTTCGGCACTTCCCACCGCATCACTGCCGTAATCTTTGTCGGATCGACCATAATACCACACTGGTTCACGACATGTCCTAGGAATTGGACCTCCCGTAACCAGAACTCACACTTGGAGAACTTAGCATAAAGCTTCTCCCGCCTCAAAACTTCCAAAACTTCTCGCAAATTCATCTCGTGCTCTTCCTTCGACTTCGAATATACGAGAATATCGTCGATGAACACAATCACCGACCGATCCAGCATCGGGCTACACACCCTGTTCATAAGGTCCATGAACGCTTCTGGTGCATTGGTGAGCCCGAAGGGCATCACCACAAACTCGTAATGGCCATAACGTGTACGATAGGCCGTCTTCTCCGTATCCTCACTCCTTACCCGCATCTGATGATACCCCGGTCTCAAATCAATGCATAACTCCACCTGTCGCTCGGGAGGTATCCCCGGTAAATCATCGGGAAACACGTCAGCAAACTCCCGTACAACTGGCATATCCTCCGCGGTCTTCTTCTCTCCGTTGATGCGCGTGTCTATCACATACGCTAGATACCCCTGGCCACTGCTGTAAGTACCTCCGAGCCCTCGCAGCCGAACATATCGCTGAGGTCCGCCTGGACGAGTCGCCCTGAACTAACAGTTCTCCCCCTCTTGGGGTTCGAACTCGTACTTGTTTGCGACGGCAAACAATCTCCGCATCGAGAGCATCCATCCAATCCATGCCCACAATCACGCAAAACTCTCGCATAGCGATCGGAATCAAAACAATAGGGAATCTCACACCATAGATTTCCAAAGTGCACCCCCGGTACACGTCAGAAACCGTCAAGGTCCTGTCATCAGCAACCTCAACCACAAGCGGACAGCCTACCGTCCTACAATTAGGCCCAAAACGCTCACTAACAGTGTGAGACACGAAAGGATGAGTAGCCCCTCTATCAAACATCACCACAGCAGGGACCGAGTTAACTAAGAACGTACCTGTCACCACTCTATGCGTAGCTTGTGCCTCTTCCACTCTCAGTTGATGAACTCTACCTCGGTCCGCCTCCATCACCACAGCAAGTGAAGCATACTGCGCAGTACTTACGAACTCCCTGATCTCGGTACGTAACATATTCTTGTACCGCGTCCTCTTCATGTCCGCAGAAGCAGCATACAAAGGACAGAAAAATGCCATTTCCGTGAACTCTCGGTTCATCTCCTTTACAGTCTCCGCAGTCTGAGAAAGCTCCAAGAACACTTTAGCAATCCTCTCCATCTCCACTGGAGGCACATACTCTGCCCGAAAACGTACGACGAACTCCTCCCAGGTCAAAGTAGTGCGCTCGCTAAGCGTCCAAGCAGTAGCACACCAGTCTTTCGCCCCGTCTCGTAACAGGTTCACCATGAAGCGAACCTTCAAATTCTCAGGACAACCACTGGTATGGAATGCGCACTGCAATCCCATCCCGATACTACAACTCTCTCGCTCGGGGCTGCCCACCGGCAGGGGGGTGGAATTGCCGCGATGCGCTCCTCTACCAACACTACTACCTCATTACGAATGGCGGTACCATCTCGGGGATCGCCTCCCCAGTAGCGTGCGTCACCTCAGCCGCAATCATCTCTCGAATCTGCTCAGTGGTAACTCCGGTACCAGAATCTGAGTCAGTATTGTTGTTCCTCCTTAACGAGCTATTTGCACACACTAAACCTGCTAACTACGCTCACGCTCAACTCCTCGGATTCTCCGTGACTTTCCCCGACTCGAGCACGGATCATGTGCTTCAGATAGTAGGAGCTCTGCTACTACCTTCCACACCTATCCTTACTCGTTTCGAGTCCCGTCCCGAAGTGCCCAAGTAGTTCCTTGCCGACAGTTCCACCCATATGCCCGTACCAGCATATGCAAACACTCTTCCTAGCTCTCTAGGAATTTCACCTCATCCCGCTACCCTTGCTATGACGGAATCCCTACTAGTCATGACGAGTCGCCTCGCGAATGCACAGTTGCATACAGTGTAAAACCAGATAGACTTTCGAATAAAAGATTCTATCCTACAACGGTTGGACTCAAACAAGAGCTGCGCAATAGAACTAAATCCAACATTCTAAGGCTATATGGTTCCTACTGCATACAACTTATAAGGCATTCACTTAACAACCTATCACAACTTGCATAAATTTCTACTAGCAAGCAACAAACATGCAGTACAGTGTAATAAGCACCAAGCAATCTAGCATACATACTCCTATGCTCTAGAAAGCAATAAATTACACTAACTACTTTACCTTTTCCCCTGGCATCGGATGACTGTACACACTGCGCCTCCGGTCACCGTTTCTCAAACGTACTTTTCCTTTCTTTTATTTCTCAAAAATTTTAAAAAGAAAAAGATAATTCCGAGCCGCAAACTTGAGTTCAAACACACCGAAATGTGTTCGATTCGCTCAAGCTGTGCTCTGATACCAACTTGTAACGTCCCAAAAATTACAAAAATTTTGAACTTTTAAAAATAATCATTTAATTGCATAAGACACCATTAATAATCCAAATAACCGTTTCGTTTGCAAATTTAAATAATAAACGTTCTCATTAAAACTAAACAGCGGAATTAAATTGTTTTTAAGTATAAATTAAATCTCATGACTGCAAAGAGCCCTTCGTACGCGTCAGTGTGTACCGTCACGCCTTGGAGCCACTAGTACCTGAAACCACAGTTTATAGGGAAAGGGTAAGCACGAAGCTTAGTGAATTCAACACCACATACAACACAATTATATAACACTACCCCTAAAACAGGTAGATACACATAACCAAGCATGCAAGTCTAAGAATGCATCCTAAACAAGCATACTCCCACCAACCCACCTAAATAAGCATTCATCGGTCTCCCCGATGACACACGATAACCGTGCACGTATCCCTCGGTCCCACCGAGTTCCTACGCCACTCGTGTACACAATCCTCGGTCCCACCGAGTTTACACGACACCCAAGGTCCATACTAGACACAACACTATCTAGTACCACACAACAAGTAATACCAGTTAGCACACGCGAGCTACAGTAATGTAAATATAACCATAGTTCTACGTAGTGAGTGAACTCACCTCAAAAGCGATGTAGAAATCTCGAACGATCACACGAGCTAGCCAACTCCAAAATCACTTCTCGACGCCTAAATAAGTACTATAAAGTGTCAACTCGAAGCCCGGGATCCTTAATTATAAACATAAGATTAAACGGGTGATAATTCGCCTTTTCGGCCTAAACTGCAGGTCTGTTCGGGACCTGCTTAGCCCCTCCTAGACCCACAATTCTAGAGATCACTTTTTACAAACAGATAGGTCTAGGTCTTAGCTTTCCAGGGACATATTATACGCGTTCTAACGATTTTCCTACGATTTTATATGATTTTTCTAAAACTGAAACGTCATTCCGGCAGATTCGGACCTGCTGCAAAAACGACCATTTTGCACCTAGCTAGAGGCTTAACCAGGTTTTTGCTAAAACACGGAAAGTATTCCCGACACAGAATGTGAACCGTGGGCATCGATTTCGCCTCAAACCGAGTTACGATGGAAAAGTTATGAACGAAACAAAACAGGGGCAGAACCGATATCACCACATAAAATGATAACTTTAGTTTTCGGTTAAGGTTTACGCAATTAGGGTTAAGGTTCAGGGTTACTAAGGCTGGACTACTACCATTACCACCCACTACCACCTCTGACAGTGGTGGTCGGCGGCGGCGGCGGCGACAGCCACCACCGGCGGATTCGGTAAGAAAAGCCGACGAGGCAACGGGATGATCTAAACATACTATCCCGGCCACTCACACCCCCATGCAAAAACAAACAGCCGCTAACCCGCCCTTACAGCCACCACAAAGGTGGTTCACGGGGCAACACACCGCCGGCAGCGGTGGTTTCCCGGTTACAACGACGACGACACAAGAAAGAAAAACAAGGAGATGCAAATCCTTACCTCGCGACGACTCCACAGCAGCGACACACGAACTCCGGCTCCCTCTCTCTCTCGATCTCTCCCTCTCTCGCTGCACTCTACTTTCGCCGGCAAGAACACGGCGACGGCAACTCCGGCGGTGGTTCTGGGTGGACTAGCCGCAGCAGCAAAAAGGGAAGGGAAGGGAAAGAATGCGATTAGGGTTCCTGTGGGTTTCCTTGTGTGAGACTCCAAAAACACAAAAGAGGGGAGGGGGTCGGCTCTTAAAGGCCGATCCCATGCAAACTCCATTCAAAATATCCACATTTAGCCCCTTGTATTCCAACACCTTGCTAAATAATTAAAGTTTCGCCATACTTGAACATTTATGGTCTTTCCTAACAGAACCCGATTAAGCTTCGATAATAAAATTTGCTAAGGAAAAATATATTAAGACAATAAATAATAAAGAAATATCCATACCGGGACACAGGCTTTACACTGTTTCTCCAAGATCCTTTCTTCGCTTTGCTTCTTTGAAGATCAGGGGCTTGAAGAAGTATCTGAGAAGGTCTTATCTAAGTCCGCACCAATAGACAAGATCCCTGAGCTGTTCGATGGGGGCAATGCATAGCTCAGAGACGCGTTGGAAGCATTCTCGTCCATCGTAGTCTCTGAAGAAGATACCATAAGGTTCGCTTAAGACTTTTCCAGGGATGAAGCATTCACCAGGGGAAGGGATATGTCAAGAGCTGAGAGATCAGGTTCAGGACCAAGAACTTCAGCGCGTGAAAAACCAATACTTGTTTCGTTTCTGATGGGAGGACCTGAGTCTGAAGGTATTATCTTTTTCTTTGCAGAGGCCCTTCTTTGTTGAACTGGAGTAGGAGGAGGAGGAGGAATATCCACAGCAGATGTAACCAAGTCGATCTGAGAATTTATAATTTTCTCGACATGGCTTCTATACGCTGAGCGAGATCGCTGAATGGCTATTCGCATCTCCAACCACTCAGAGAAACCATACTTCTTGATCGTAGTGGCATAGATGGTCTCCTTGGTACCATTTTCTCTGAATATGTCAGCTTCAACAATAGGTACGTTTATGGACGTTCTTCCCCTGATGTTCACTTTGTTGATTCTGGAGATATGGAATCGAAAGTTAAGTCGTTCTTTACACCATTCCAAAGTAGAGTCAGAGACCTTGGTTTTCTTCTCGATGATCTTTTTGGCATCTTTCCACAGTTGACGTTGAACGTCAATGGGAGTCTTTTTTAGCGCAGGATCTTTCACCGATCGTTGAACGAGCTCAATAGCATAAGCTTTATCTCTTTCTTCAGCTCTTTTTCGATCGGCGAGTTGTTTTTCAGCTTCGAAGTGTTCATCGAGTTCCTTTATTGATAGTTTGTATCGCGGAGCACGGATGATTAGCTGATCTTTAAGCTGTTTCATCATTGCTTCTCTTTTTTCTGATCTTCTTCACTTAGCGTTTGAGGAGCTAAGGAAGGTCTGTTTTTGTGAGAGAGCGGTTCTTCTTCTGGTTCATCAGGCTCAACGAGATCTAAGACTGGGATTATTTCTTCAGCGCTTGGAGCTAAAATTATTTTTGTTGTAGTTGTTGGAGGAACTTTAGCTGGATCCTTAAGCAGGGGAGAGGACTAGCTGAAACACAGCGATCGTTTAAGTAAGATTATTTGGGAAAGAAAGATATAGAGAAAGAATGAGGTTTAAGTGTATAGAGGTTTTATGGAGAGGAGAACTGAGGTTGAGAAGGGATAGAGGTGGGATGCAGTGTAAGGGAAGAAAATATATTGTAGCTTTTGAAGCAAGATCGTCAGATTGCCTTCTGTAGCTTTGCCTTTGTTTTTGCCCTTGTCGGCTTCGGTCGCTGCAGGCTTTTTCTTTGTCCCCTCCCCTAAAGTATTTTTGAAGACTACCCCTTTGAGAACATGGGTTCTTTGGATCGGTTGGAAGGAGTAGTCGATATCATCATCGTCGTCATCATCATCATTATGGGATAATGATGGTTCATCATCAGCGATATCGACGTCTTCATCGTCTTCGTCTTCTTCTTCTTCTTCTTCTTCAGATTCGACCTCATCTGCATAAAGTTCGGTGACATCAGCGTCAGCTTCAGGTTCATCATCCTCTTCGAGTTGCTCCCCCTCAGATTCAGAGGGAGGTTTCTCAGTTTCCTCAGGGTTTTCAACTCCCTGAGGTTTTTCAGTAGATGCAGAGATAATACCCTCCCCCTCAAAGTTCTGGGGAAGGTCTTCTTGATTTTTCTTCTCCCCCTCAACATTATGGGGAAGGTCTTCAGTCTTCTCCCCCTCTTCCACATGATGGATGGGGGAGGATACAGAAGCAACAACAGCAGCATCAACAGTCTTAGGATCACTGTCTTCCAGGCCAGTGATTCCCATGAAGGTTTCAATCACTACTATTCTGTCTTCCAGGCCAGAAATAGTAGGACTGATCTTTTGAAGATCTTCTCGATCAGCCTGAATAAAATGCGATGGTGCACAAGTTAGAGCATTCAGGCGGTCGAGAATCTGCTGTAGGAGAGTCTTCACAGTGCTTACATCCGTTTTCATAGAAGACACCTCTCCCTTAAGATCTCCAACCAATGTCTTCAATGATGTGACTTTATTGGACAGGGCTGAGTAGTTGGTGGAGAGAGTGTTGTTGGTGGTGTTGAGATTGTTGATGGAAGTGGAGTTCTCAGCTAGAATAGTAGCAAGTTATGAGACACTACCTTCCACCTTTTCCAAGTCAGCACTTGAGGCTTTGCCTTTCACCTCATCAGTGAGCATCTTGAGAGCCTCTCCAGCGTTTGTAACCACTGAAGAGTTTGTAGAGAAAGTGGTGGTGAGAGATTCCACCTTGTTGGATAGATCCGTGAGCGATGTGTTGATGTCGCCCAAATTAGGATCTGAAAAAGTTGAAAACTTATGAACAAAAGAAAGCTCAGAAGTTGGGGATTTTGAGAGAGGAGTGTTTGGAATTATGTGTATACCTGCAGGGATGGTTGACGAAGTCCTCGAAATCTCGATGACCAGTAAATGTTTCCATGTCGTCTTCCAGAGAGCCTTTTCACTGAGAAGTGCCTGCAGGTCCTATGTTTGTATCCATCATCCTCCATAAAGTTTCAGCAGATGTATCGTGGAGGATGACGTTCGTTCCAGAGAATGGGGGAAAGATAGGTGGAATGTTCAAAGAGAGAGTGGGAGGAATGATGGTTGAGAAGATGGATTTGGTAAGAGGTTCAGCGTTGGATCCGCTGAGAATTACTTCCGCAGTACTTAGAGGTACTGAGGGAGGTGGGTTCTGTTCCAAGTTAACAACCTCAGCGTTTAGAGACGCTGAAGTTGGTATAGAAGGGATGGCTTCATCAGCTGTGGCAGAGCATACCACTAAACTATCCAACGGCTCTTGTGAAGAGAGAACCGTGGAGTCTTCAGCCTGGAAAGGCTTGGGGGGTTGCTCCTTGGTTTTCTTGGCCTTAGGAGCACCAAGAGTGGTTGTAGAGTGTTTTCTCTTTCGAGGAGTGGAGGTTGCAGTCTAGGTACCAGCAGTTGGGATTACCGCTGAGGTAGCTGCAGAAGTAGAAGAAGTGGGGGGTCTAAGAAGAGGTAAGAGAGTAGAGAGACGTACCTCATTTGCCAGGGGCTTGAAGTCGAGAAATTTAACACCGACCTGAGAGAGTTTCAGGTCGCCTATCTTCGGGTATTTGTCTTTCAGCCCTTGTAGGAAGAGAGCGCTGACAAACCGTGGATATGGAACATTTGCCGGTCTGTCTGTAACATCCACCCTTAACACCATGTCGTCATAGATAATTTTTGCCCAATCAATGTGAAGGCCCTTCAGCAGTGCATACCCCATAGCCTGCTGAGGTTTGGATGCTTGGTCAGTTGACCCAGTTTTCGCTGTCATGCAGCTGATCAGATGAGCGAAGATGAAGTTCATCTCGCTGGGCATTTTCGACTTCTTGATAGCGGTCAACTTCTTCTCAGGGAGTTTATCTCTCCCGGTTTCCCAGACGTACTGCATTGCATCAAAGAATGCAATCAGAGCGTCCCTATCAGCGGGGGTTTTGGGGTTTGGTAGACGGACAAAGCGTTTTTCTTTGGTATTTCCAAGAAGGTTCAGGGCAGACCTGATAGAGCCAGGGGTGATCTTTGAGGAACCATATTGGGTTTCAAAGAGAATGACATCGACCATTTTCTTTGGATCTTTGGTAGAGGGAACTTGAGCTCTTCTGGTAGTATACCAGAACTGAGCTAGAAGATATTTGTGGGCTGGAGGTGTGACTGTCAGGGCTGTCGCTAGAGGACAGGTCTGAAGGAATAGAACAACCTCATTCAGGTGTGTAATATTCTTCTTTGCAGGAAAGTCAAATAGAGCATATGGATTGTTTCTATGAAAGGTGACTTCCTTCAGTTTGAATCCAACTTAAGGAGCCTTGGTTAGTTCAAAACTTTCAGCAGTTGTGGGGGTCTGAGTAGCAGGAACGTCAGTAGATGCCATTTCTATTTACACATATAAACATGAAGAGAGATAAAGAATGAAGTCTGAATGTGGAAAGATTTTCCAAAATAAGATGGTAGGGTTTTACACATTCCATTCAGACAAAAGATTTCTTAATGGAGATTAGGGGTTTTCTAGTTTTGAAAAAAATTTACAAAACATAGTGAACATTTGTTTTCCAGTTTCTTTTTAAACAAGAGATTCTGGAAAAACATATGAAGATGCAAGTTTAAGATTTTTGTTTTAAACTTGAAGAACAATCTGTTTCCAGATTGTGTTCATAAAATCATGAAAAGAAAATGATTTCGTTTTAAGAAAGTTCGTTTGTTTGATCTTGTGAAACCAAAGATAAGATCCAAAACAAGTTTATAAAGTTAAAGAATATTAACCTTTGATGTTGAAGATGAAGAAGATGAACAGTTTCTGGAGACAAAGAGTTCAAATGCAACAGTTGTTCTTGCTTGAAGGAGATGATGTTCGCGTAAAGGTAAAAATATAAACTCGAAAGGGTTTATATAGTGAGAGTAGAAAGAGAAAAACTATGAGCGGGAAAGTTTTTCATGATGACACGGACACGTCCCTTGAATGTGATTGGTCAAGGAAAACGAAACGGGCAAACGTGTTAGAGAAAAAGCGTGCCATGGTCTATCCATTTGATGACGTCACAAACGTCCTTTCATATTTTAGGATGTCTCTGAGGTTTTTGAAAAACTCAGGGATATTTTGAAAACATGAAGCACTGACTAGAAATATCAGTGTCAAGTTTAGAAATTTCAAAGTATCACTGAAAGGAAGAGATATTCAACGATGTAAATTGTTTTGAAATCTTGCATTCATATGCGAACGTCAGCAAGTAAGAAAGAACATACATTGATATCAGCGAATCAATTTTGTTCAGAGAGTAGGTGATTAATAGGGTTATACAAGTTCATTGTTATTACTGATCAAATGTGAACCGCTGAAGATTTTACTCTTCTAAGTTCAGCATTCCAAGCTCGCTGATGAGAAAGTTGAATCTTGTCTCATCAAGAGTTTTGGTAAATAAATCAGCTAACTGAAAGTCAGTTGGGATAAAATGAAGTTCTATATCACCATTCATCACATGATCTCTGATAAAATGATACCTGATTTCGATGTGTTTGGTCTTTGAGTGTAGCACTGGATTGTTAGCTATAGCGATGGCACTAGTGCTGTCGCAATAGATTGGAATTTTCGAGAGATGAAGGTCATAGTCCAGTAGTTGATTTCTCATCCACAAGACCTAAGAACAACAGCTTCCAACGGCTACATATTCAGCTTCAACGGTTGAGGTGGACACTGAGTTTTGCTTTTTACTTGTCCAACTCACCAGCGTTCCACCCAGGAGCTGACAGCCTCCCGTGGTGCTTTTCCTATCCAATTTGCAACCTGCAAAATCACTATCTGAATAGGCGATTAGATCAAACCCTGAGTCTTTGGGATACCAAAGACCTAGGTTAGGAGTACCCTTAAGGTAACGAAAGATTCGCTTTACAGCGATCAAATGAGATTCCTTAGGTTCAGCTTGATATCGTGCACACAAACAAGTTGCATACATAATATCAGGTCGGCTAGCTGTAAGATACAGAAGAGAGCCGATCATCCCACGGTACGCTGTGACATTAACAGGTTTTCTAGAAGGATCCTTGTTTAGTGTCAGCGGCGGTGCCATAGGGGTTTTCATAGCTGAGCTCTGAGTTAAATCAAATTTCTTCAGCATATCTTTAACATATTTTCCTTGGTGAATGAAAGTTCCTTTTTCACTCTGTTTGATTTGAAGACCAAGGAAATAGGTTAGCTCACCCATCATACTCATTTTATATTCAGCTTTCATTCTTTCAGCGAAATGAGTACATAAGTCAGGGTTAGTGGAACCAAATATAGTATCATCGACATATATTTGGACAAGAATAATATGACCTTTTACTTTCCTGAAAAATAGAGTTTTATCTATTTTACCTCGCTTAAATTTTTCAATATGAAGATAAGTAGAGAGAGTGTCATACCATGCACGAGGAGCTTAATTTAAGCCATAGAGTTCCTTATCCAGTTTATAAACATAACCTGGATGCTTAGGATCTGAGAATCCTGGAGGTTGTTCCACGTAGACTTCTTCATTCAGCCTTCCATTGAGGAATGCTGACTTCACATCCATTTGATAAACTTTGAAGTCTTTGTGTACAACGTAAGCTAAGAATAGACGAATGGCTTCTAGTCTTGCCACTGGAGCAAATGTTACGTCATAATCTATACCTTCCTCTTGTCTGTAACCCTGAGCAACAAGACGAGCCTTGTTGCGGGTTACAGTTCCATGTTCATCCAACTTATTTCGATAGACCCATTTAGTGCCTATCACTGACTTGTCGGATGGTCTAGGAACGAGCTTCCAAACTTTGTTTCTTTCGAATTCTGTCAGCTCTTCTTGCATAGCGCTGACCCATTTTGGATCTCTGAGGGCATCATCTATTTTCTTTGGTTCAATCAGAGAAATAAAATTAACAAATAAACAAATGTTACCTGCACTTCGTCGAGTCTGAACACCAGCGTTTGGATCACCAAGAATTTGTTCAATAGGGTGATTTATTGTCCATCGCTGAGCCGGAGCATAAGTCACTGACTCATTCTGAACTTCAGGAGCTGAAGATGTAACATCCCAGGCGAACCGTACCAGATATTGTCCGCTTTGTCCACACATCCGGACTCACGGTTTTAAAACGCATCTGATAGGGGAGGTATCAAGTCCCTTATAAGGCAACCTTTGTTCCCCTCCCCAACCAATGTGGGATCTTACAATCCACCCCCCTTGGGAGCCCAGCGTCCTCGCTGGCACAATAGTTCGGTTGCCGGCTCTGATACCATCTGTAACATCCCAAGCCAACCGTACCAGATATTGTCCGCTTTGTCCACACATCCGGACTCACGGTTTTAAAACGCGTCTGATAGGGGAGGTATCAAGTCCCTTATAAGGAAACCTTTGTTCCCCTCCCCAACCAATGTGGGATCTTACAGAAGATGAGGCTTCAGCAACTTCTGGTATATCAGGCAAGAGAGGAAGAGGTTCAGATGTCATTTCATTCACTGATTGCTGAGAAGTAGATGGTATGTCTGAGATTGAAGGTTCAGAGGCAGGCATAGTGTTAAGAGGAACAGCTGAGACCCATGACGTTTCAGCTTCACTTGTCTGCATGCTTGGGATGATAGTAGGATCATCATCTTCAGTGGGATGAGTGTGAGATGGAGGAGTATGAGCATCTTCTGAATCACCAAGATGAGAAAACAGCCATTGATTCAGTTCTTCAGTATCAGCAGAAGGTCTAGAGTTCGCTAAACGGGATTCATCAAAAGTGACGTGAATTCTTTCTTCTATAGTTTGTCTTCTTCGATAGAAGAATATCTAAGAAAAATTCCATCATCAGCCTTAGGATCAAACTTTCCAAGGGTATCTCTGTTGTTCAGTATGAAACACTGACATCCAAAGATGTGAAGAAAGCTAATTGAAGGCTTTCTCCCATGGAAGAAGTTAGCTCCAATCTTTCTGTTTATAGAAGTATTGAAAAATAGGCTAAGTATAGAAGTCTTCGACAGAGGCTCTGCCGAGTCACCGAGAAGACCGAAGCATAGAAGTCTTCAACAGAGGCTCTGCCGAGTAACCGAGAAGACCGAAGTAAAGAATCACCAGAAGACTCTTCAATGCGGACAAGGCCACAGAGCCTCTGTCATACTTGACAGAGCCTCTGTGGTATAAAAGACTAGAGCTCTATACAAGGACAATCGTGCTTCTCACGATTTCTGCTGTACGAAGATCCTGAAGATCATTCGTACAAGGCGTGACCTGACAACTCCACGTGTCAAACTCTGATGGGTCTTAGCCTTAGTAGAAGCTGGCGCATTTAATTAACGTTGTACCTGCAACAGTACCTGAATAGTGTCTTTGTACCTTCAGTACTTATTGTCTAGAGCTTGTCCCCTTTAGAAGTAGTATAAATAGAAGACTCATGTTGAGTTCTTCTATTAAGTTTTGCACAACACACACACACCATTAGAACAGAATTCTTGTCATATCATCGGTGTTCTTGGTGTTCTTATTTATATCAAATATAGTGAATCATATAGTTATTTATCTGTGTTATTTACATTTCACGTATTTGATATTGTGTGTTGTTCTACCTTATTATATCTTTTAGTTCGTTAAAAACGCTTCCGCATTATATCTTGTTTGAACTATTAGATAGAATCATCATTGTTAAGCAAAACAGGAACCAACAATTGGTATCAGAGCGGTTCTTGATTTTCCATATCAAGAGATCCTCACTTACAATGATTTTTGGTAGAAACCTGGTGTAATTTTAATCTGTTCTTCACTTATTTCAAAACAGCCTATGTTTTTCTGCCATTATCGACCTGTTCGACTTTGGTAAACTTACAGTCTGTTACTTCGGTTAAATCTCCATTTTAGTGCATTGTACAAAAGGTTTTAAGTTTATAAACACCATTCAAAACGTCCACTTCATCTTCTGAAAGTTTACTGTTCATCTTCTCAACCTCTTTCAAAATGACAAACACAAACAACTTCTTCACCGCTGGTTCTTTAACCAAGCCACCCACACTACTCAGATATGAGTACCCTCAGTGGAAGATACGAATGATTCACTTCTTCGAGGGTACTGACAAAGAACTCGTCTACTATATCAACAACCCTCCTTTCGTACCAATGATCACAGTGCCCCGTGTACCTGCCACAGACGACACTCCAGAAATCCCTGAGTACGAGAAACCAAAGACCAGAAGACTAAGAGACTTCTGATCATGGCCATACCCAATGACCTTTTCCAATCCCTAGATGCGTGTGAATATGCATACGATATGTGGAAAGAACTGGAAAAAAACTGGAGGGTGGGGCCAAAACTCAGAAGAATCGCAGAGCCCAATGCATCAACGAGTACTACGCATTCAAAGCTCTGCCGACAGAATCTCTACAGTCAACATATGATCGGTTCAACTCTCTAATCAACAAGTGCAAGAAGTTCGAAATCCACAGAACTTCTGAGGAGAACAATGTCATGTTCTTAAAGAGTCTCAATGAAGAATGGCTCCAGTTGTCTATGTCTCTGCAAACAAATCAGGACTTAGACTCCTGGACTCTGTCAGATCTCTATGGCAGCCCAAGAGCCTCAGATTACACAAGCAAAAGCTCAAATCAGTGCACCTCTTGCGCTGGTTGGTAAGGCTACAAAAGCTAAAGAGAAGCCAAAGAAGGAGAAAGCTGTGGAAGAAAAGAAGGAGAAGAAGAAGAAGAAGATCTTGAACGTTGATAGTGAAGAGGAGGAGGTGGTGGAAGAAGAGGAGGCAACTATGGCCTCTATAGCTAAATCGTTAGCTCTATTGACAAGGGAATTCAGCAGAGGATATAAGAAGAAGTCTGGAAATGAACGCTACGGAAGAGAAGGGTCAAATGACAAGAAAGACAGAGGTATCGACCAACAGAGGTCGAATGACAGAGGTGGTGACCGACAGAGGTCAGACGACAAAGCTGGCAACGCTCCACAGAACCAAGGATGTTACAATTGTGGTAAGCTAGGCCACTACGCCAATGAATGCAGGAGCAAATCAAACCGCCCTCAGAGGGATTCTGCTTTCTACAAAAAGAAAGCAGAATGTTATGCTCAGAAGTCACTTATGGTGAATCAAGAAAACTGGCAGTCAAATACATCCTCTGACGAAAGAGAAAAGAAGAACGCCCTGTTCTGTGGCATGGCAGAGGTCAGCTCCGACTCCGATAGTGAGGTATCCACTTCTGACTCTTACACTAATCATGTAGAAGATGATTTGCTTAAACTGAACATTGAATACACAGAACTTAAAAAGACCTGCGAAAGTGTTCATAAGAAGCTTACCTTCTTTGAGAGAGAAGCTAGACTTCTCACTAAAGAAAAGGCTAAAATCTTTCAAGAAAAGGAAGAAATTGAAACAAACTGGAAAAAACACCTAAATCCTTTGAAAGAAAAGATTTCTGAACTTAACTCTGCCTTAAAAGCAAAATCTAAAGAACTTATGGACGTTGAGAGCGACATAATGAATATTCTAGCTTTTAAAAATTATTTTCAAAAGGAAAGCGAAGTCCTCTGTCAAGATATACTCAGAAGAGATCTGTTAATTAAGAAATATCAAGATGCACAAAAGGTGTACGAAAAAATTAATACACAAATAGGGAGACGGGGAATTGGCTTCTGTGATATAGATCCATACACCGGAAACAAAAGAAACAAGTCTCTGTCGACTTAGGGAGACGGGGAATTGGCTTTTATGAATGCCCCAGTACTTTCAATAATGGCCAAAATCTCTCTGAGGAAACCTCAATGAAAACTTCTGTTGACTTAGAAGATATCCCTGAAAGAAAGGAAGAAAGGGAGTATGGCACATGCTCTGAAAGTCCAGCCTCTGTCGAAAGAGAACTAAGTGACTCAACCTCTGTATATGAGGACGATTCATCCTCTGACAAATCTGAGACTGACTCTAAGTCAGAGATAGTACCTTGTGACTCAGAGGATTTTAAACTACCCTCTGGAGTTCTTAACATAACTATTCCTTCCAAGGAGAAAATCACAAGAGTTCCTATCTGTCCAGATTTTTTGGACATGTGTATACGAGCCAAAACCTCTCTTGAGCTTGAGAAAATCAAACAACAAAAGAAAACGTCCTCTCAAAATTCAACAAGTTCAAAGACCTCAAAACCCTTAAGGCCTATTAAAGAAAAACTAACATGGCAACAGAAGGGTAAATGGTCTGAAAATAACAAATTGTTTTCTTCTGTGACAGTGAAACCTGCAGAAGTTCACCACATAAGGGGTCCACAGAAGGCTACCCTTAACAAAGGATTTTGCAAACAACAATCTAGCCTACATAGGGCTTCTTGTAATAGGAAGTCAAATGTTAGGATAGAATGTAATGCCTCTGTGCCCCCATTTAATGTTTTCATGAAAAGTTCAAGCAAATCTCTTCGCACATTCATTATTGTCATTGCTTTGATCTCATGCATCAATTAAGCCAACACTTCTCAAGTCCACACTGTTTCCTCTCTGCACCCAAAAAGAATACTAAATTCAAGGGTAAGAAGAAACAAAATGGTTCTTAAAAAGAAGCTAAAACCAAACCCAAGAATGCTAAGGCAAACTTGAAGACCCCTAATAAACCTGGACCCATTTGGATATGGGTACCTAAAACTCTCTGATTGTCTTGCAGAAGCAGTATGTGCCAATCTGGTATCTTGACTCCGGATGCTCGCGGCACATGACTGGCGACAGAGGTATACTATCCTCCTACAAAGATAAACTCGATGGAGGATCTGTGACCTTTGGTGATAACAAGAAGGGGTATATAAAAGGCTACGGAGTCATCAAGAAGGAAAACATAACCGTATGCAAAGTTGCATATGTGGATGGCCTTAAGCACAATCTTCTCAGTGTTAGCCAACTCTGCGATACGGGTTTCGACGTAATGTTCAAAAGAACCTTCTGCTCTGGTGAGGACACAGGAGTCGAACTTCTGCGAGCCGAACGAAGAGGCGATCTTTACCTCATGAACTTCTGTGCCAAGAACAAGGAAGACAAGCTCTGCCTTGTTGGCAGTAAAAGCGAAGAAGCCTGGTTATGGCATAACAGGTTCTGCCACCTAAACTTTCATACTCTAGATAAGCTTGTTAAACTTGATCTAGTCAAAGGTCTGCCAAATGTTAAATTTAATAAAGATCATTTGTGCTCTGCTTGCGAAATGGGAAAACTCAAAAGAGCTTCCCATAAAGGCAAGACTGATGTATCTTGCCCTAGGCCTCTGTACATGCTTCATGCAGACCTCTGCGGTCCAATCGCTACACAGAGCCTAGGTGGCAATAAATATATACTTGTTTTGATCGATGAATATTCAAGATTTACATGGGTTGAATTTGTCAGAAAGAAATCAGATGTTCCAAACATTCTGATAAATTTAATGAAAAGAATCCAAGTTATGTATGAGTGCAGGATTCAGAAACTAAGAAGCGACAATGGCACAGAATTCAAAAACTCTGTCATTGAAACCTATCTTACAGAAGAAGGCATATCACAGAACTTCTCTGCTGCACGCACCCCACAACAAAATGGCGTGGTTGAACGAAAGAACCGCACGCTTGTGGAGGCTGCAAGAACTATGCTGACAACATCTGGATTACCAATGTCTTTTTGGGCAGAAACAGTATCAACCGCTTGCTACACCCAAAATCGATCAACCATTGTAAAGAGGCACATCAAAACACCATATCATTTGATCAACAAAAGGCGACCAAACATCAAGTTCTTTCATGTATTTGGATGCAAGTGCTTTGTCTTAAATGATAGAGAAGCAAGAGGAAAGTTTGAGGTGAAAGCAGATGAAGGCAAGTTCATTGGATACTCTGCCACCTCTAAGGCCTACAGAGTTTATCTTCTGCGGTCACGAACCATTGTAGAAAGCATCAATGTGTCTTTTGATGATTCCTTTCAAAAGACTTCTGAACAAATCAGTTCAGAACTCGGTCTAAAGAAGGAATCCTCTGGCATCCCAAAGACAAGAGCAGAAGACTTAAATCTTCTATTTGAAGAGATGTTCCATGATGATATTGATCCCTCTGCTAGAGCTGTCAGAGCCTCTGGAGAAACATCTTCTAACAACCAGACTGAGTCAGGTATATCTCTAACTGGTCCATTGAATACTTCATCCTCTTCTGTGAATCATACAGATGCACGCACTGATGGGGAGCGAACAGAAGATGATACGACCAAGGACTCAACAACAGAGGCTCCTGAAATACCAACTCTAGCGACTACAGAGGAATCAATACCAGAGGAAAACGAAGACTCAGTCTCTACTTCCTCAAAGGAACAAATTCCAACTCCCATACCAATCCTTCCACAAGCTGAAGAACCAAGCACAAGCACAGAAGTACCATCTACAACAGAGGTTGCACCAGAAATGCAGTATGCAACCACAGAGGTTCATCTGGATGACTCAAATGACCATCTTCCAAGAACAACACAGTAGACGAAAAGCCATCCTCCAAGCCTTATAATCGGCGACCCTTCTAAAAAGGTCAAGACAAGATCAGCCACTGCTAATTTTTGTTTCTTTACAAATTTCATCAGTGTGATCGAGCCAAAAAGAATCTCTGAAGCCCTAGATGATCCAAACTTGGTAGATGCTATGCAAGAAGAGCTTCTACAGTTTGAGAGAAACAAGGTATGGACCTTAGTACCTCTGCCACGAGGAAAACACGCAATAGGGACAAAATAGGTCTTCATAAACAAAAAGGACGAGGATGGGGTAGTCATTAGAAACAAAGCGAGATTGGTGGCCAAGGGATATCGCCAAGAAGAAGGCATTGATTACGATGAAACTTTTGCCCCTATCGCACGGCTCGAAGCAATAAGAATCTTCTTAGCCTTCGCAGCCCACAGAGGCTTCAAAGTTTTTCAAATGGATGTAAAATCCGCCTTTCTGAATGGTGAAATCCAAGAAGAAGTATATGTCCAGCAGCCACCAGGGTTTGAAAGTTCCAAGTACCTAAAATACGTGTACTACCTCGACAAAGCTCTGTATGGACTGAAACAAGTTCCAAGAGCATGGTACGAAAGACTTTCAACCTTTCTTCTCAATAATGAATTCGACAGAGGTACAACCGGTACTACTTTGTTTTACAAACGAAAAGGTAATGAGATTCTGCTTGTACAGATTTATGTGGATGACATTATTTTTGGGTCTACAAATGCACAACAATGCAAAGATTTTGAAAAACTCATGTAGAGTGAGTTTGAAATGAGTATGATTGGAGAATTAAACTTCTTCCTCGGACTCCAAGTAAAACAATCATCAGAGGGAATTTTTATAAATCAAGCTAAATATGTCTCCGACATACTTTCAAAATTCAGTCTCTCTAATGCCTCTGTAATGAAGACCCTAATGGCCACTGGAAATAAATTATTCTCAGATCCAAATGGCACATCTGTAGAGTGCAAGCTCTACAGAGGTATGATTGGGTCTCTGTTATACTTAACCGCAAGTAGGCCTGATAAAATGTATGCCACATGCCTCTGTGCAAGATATCAAGCTAACCCAAAGGAATCCCACTATATCGCTGTAAAGAGGATCTTCAGATACCTTAAAGGGACCAAAAATCTTGGGCTCTGGTATCCGAAGAACTCTGGCTTTGGTCTTAAGGCATACACAGATTCAGATTATGGAGGATGCAAGCTTGATCGAAAAAGCACCTCTGGGAGTTGTCAATTCCTGGGAGGTAAACTAGTCAGCTGGGCTTTGAAGAAGCAGAACTGTGTGTCCACATCTACAGCAGAAGTTGAATATGTTGCTGCTGCTAGCTGTTGCTCCCAAGTTCTGTGGATGAAAACTCAGCTAAAGGACTATGGCCACAACATATACAAGATACCCATCTTCAGTGATTCAAAAAGTGCCATAGCCATCTCTGCCAATCCAGTTCAGCACTAAAAAACAAAGCATATCGATATCCGTTACCACTTTCTGAAGCATCATGTTGAACATGGCACAATCGAAATGCACTTTGTGTCCACTGAATATCAGCATGCAAACTTATTCACCAAGGCGCTAGATGAGAAAAGATTTCTTTTCCTGGTGGGTAAGTTGGGAATGATTAACATGAGTTGAATCCTCTGTAAGTAAGATTTGATCCTCTTGTAAATATGTATATATTTAAAACTCTTCTGTATGTACATTCTTAATCATCAAAAGTTCTGTTACCAACAGAGCTTCTGTGGAATTGCTCAGAGCCTCTGACAATCTCCACAGAACCTCTGATGAGATTGACCTATGTCCTGTGCACTACTTATCTCATTTGATCCAAGCATAGGTCAAGGGGGAGCAGAAGGAGACATTGAACTAATCTACAGAGGTTGATCATTCAAGGGGGAGCCAAAGAAGAGATGTCATCAATCAAATTCACATAAGTAAAGGTCTTTGTCGAACAAGGAAGAGCCAAAAGGTAAGTATCTCGTACAAATCCTTTCTGAAAACAATTTTCTAGGACATCAATTTCCAAATACGTCCTAGAAACACTATTTAAGACATTCCAAACAAGTAATGATCAAAAAGATTTTCGAGCCTTCCATTATGAGAAATTTGAGGTCATAGAGCCTCTGCTGAGCTCAACAGAGCTTCTGTAAGTTGGACCCTCTATAAACCGCAAATTTAATACGGAAACTCTATCAATCAACTTCAATGTCTTAAAGAAGGTTTCTAGTCATAGAGTTCACTCCACCACATAACTTATGTTGTCTAATCCAGGTATTCAAAGGCTACTCGCACAAAACCTCTTTCCAAATAGTTTTTCTCAGACACTAATTTCCAAATATGTCCTAAAAACAATGTTTAAAACAAGTAAAACGTTAGATGATCAAAAAGTTTTCTAAATTTTTAGTTATGAGAACTTTTCACTCTCAGAGCCTCTGTTGGCTTTGACAGAGCCTCAAAGCCTCTGTAAATGAAAATTTTGTACTAAAAATCTATCGATCCTCTCCAATGATTTTTCAAACGTTTTTGGTAAAGGTGCAAGCATCAGAAGATATAAAAGGCAGGTTTCAGACCATAGAGCTCAATCCACTACAGAGCTTCTGTCGTTTCTGATACTTGACCTTTTAAGGAAATTCTGTAACAGTACGGGTTATTTACTGCGAGTGACAGACCCCAGACAGAAGGATTGCCCACGCGCCAAGCATTAATGAGCCGCGCACGACGTCTAATCGTGCTCTGACACATCCGACGTGGCAGATTTTTATTGGACGTACGTGCCATACGATCCCTCTGAAACGTCTCCCCAGCCGTAAAACTCGAGTGCGGACCCCAAATGTTTATTGAATTCACTTTTACCACGAAATTCTATCCGTTTCTACCCTCACTATATAACCCCGTTCCCATTCTTTCTTAAACCTTTTACGAATCTATATCCATCATCTTCTCCGGCAAACTGTGCAAATACCTGCAACTTCCCCATTCTACTCTATTCTTCAAGAAATCTAAAATGGCTTCTACTTCCAACGCTCCGGTGAACTCCCCATCTCATTCTGAGCACTCCCAGAATCCTGAAATAGCAAGAAACCTAGAACAAGATAACTCTGGTGACACATCAGATTTTGCTCCGACAACCCATCTTCAAAACTTCATCGCACATGAACACTTTGAACGTGTTCTCCCCTTAAAACCCAATAACCAATACTTGGTTCCCTCCAAAACCGCTTTTGGGGAAGCACATGCCATCCTTTTTCACATTCTGGAAAATCATTATCTTTACCCCCTCCTAACCAAAACAGTCCACAAAATCCCTGCCAGATATCTCAATCTATTCTGGCAAAGCAGCAGATTTGACCCAGAAGATAGACAGATAAAGGGATACATCTCAAAACCAGACAAATCCGAGCACCTTGAACTCAAGTTCAACAGAACCATGTTCTCACTTGAGTTCAGTCTACCAACAAGAGGTCTTCTAGGGATAAAGGCATACGCAGAGGAACCCACAGACACAGAGCTCTGCAGGTTTGTTGAGATGTCAGGGTACAACACAACCCTAAGAAAAAGGAATGATTTCAGAAGAAATCGACTTCCCCTCTATGGAATACCCTCTTCTCCTTTCTCAACAGATGCCTAATGGGAAATGTGGGTAGTCCAGACCAGACTTCTCATCAAATCTTGGCCATTATGTACGGAGTGTACTAAGATCTTTCTCTGGACTACGCAACCCTCATGATGCAAGAAATGGTTAACACCATCGACCGCAAAATATCCTCCCAAAAGGCCAAAGGACGCTCTGCAGAAGCTCTACTTCCTCTGCAATATCAGCGTATTTTGGGTGTACTTCTAGAACCTCTGCTCCTTCTACAAAAATGGCCAATGGAGGGACCAACGGCCAGAATGTATCCCATGACAAAGAACTCTCCAACAGAGCACGAAGATGGATACGACTTCTGCAGGCCTCTGCCAACCGCACTTCTGGGATATGCAGCAGATGAGACCCTTAAGTTAGACTACATACGCGATCAAAGGACTCCAGAACCGAGTCCTGTGACACCCCCACGTCTAGGAGTCCCCTTAGGAACTAGGGTTGTAGATAGGATGTCTGATGAAGAATGGGCAGTGGCCTTGGCTAAGCATCAACAAGTATAAGAGAACTTTCATGATCTGAGAGATACAATTCTCTCCCCTACTTCCAAGAGCAAACCCTCTGCCAAGAAGAAGAAGAAAGCTCACAAGAAAAGGAAAACGACAGAGGGAACCTCTACCAGTGCTGTTCAAACCCAACAGTCCCCTCCTCATGCAACAGAAGTTGGATCATCTGCACCTCCCCCTCCTCTAAAAGACAAAGAGAAGAGAAAACACAAGTCTTCTGAGGAGGGTGCCCCCAAACCAAATAAAAGAAGGAGCAAGAAGAAATCCAAGAAACCCCACACTCCTCTGCAATCCATCGCAGAGGAAGCAGAAATGGTCGAAGAAACCCAAGACCAACCTCTGCAATCACCTTCACCCATCAAATTATGCAGAAGATCAGGGTGATTTTTCTGTCTTCCTCCAACAACCCGGGATTGCACACTCTTTAGACCCTTCTGGATGGACCGCAGAAGCTCTATCTCATCATTCAACAGAAGCTCCAGACTTCAGAATCTCTTCTGACTTAGATGAAGATAACCAAACCCCACAGAATATTCAGTCTGCGACTCCAGAAGTACTACAGAACCCCTTCACACAACCTGGTTTTGATGTGCTAAGAGCAAGCCCAGAAGATCTGGCTAAAACTACCACCAAAACCCCACCAGTCTTAGTCTTAGAGGTAGATTCTGATGAAGAAGAAGATACCCATGTAAACGAAGGACCTCTGCATCCCCATGTACGGCAATTAATTGGTTCTCATCCAATATACGACTCCTTAGTCTCTGGGGTAGAAGCTGCAACAGAAGTTAGTGTAGAAGCAACATGCCGTAGGATAGAAAGAGAGGCTCAGACAATAGATGGTGAAGTAGTGATAGGATGCCCAACAGAGCAAGAATCCAGAACAGATGCCTGGAATAGTAGAGGCACACAATCCCAACCAACTCCCAGTGCAACCCACACTTCTATTACCGCCAGTCTAGTGGCAGAAGGTAATATTGAACAAGAGCACCACAGCTCGAACCCACCCCAAACTGACCGGGCAGAGGAAATTCCTTCCACCTCTGTGCCACTAATAGTCGGGGAAACCATTCCAGGGGAGTCCTCTCAAACGGACTTACCCTTAGTTCGTGATCCATCGCCCCTGATCACAACAAAAATACCTACAGAGGAATTCGTTTCCTCTGCCACATGCACACACGTAAGTCCAACCGGCCCTTCAGAGGGGCCTAGAGTGCATGAAGACGAAGGGATTCTAGACAAATCCCCGAGTCAACTTAAGGATACTCCTGCACCCACCTCTGGAGTGGATCAAGACAATGTCCTTAACATAACCTCTATAGAGTCTGAGGTTGATAAAACCTCTGCTCGAGGATTAGAGGGAAATCCTTCCATCCTCAACGTCAATACAGGGACGAAAGAAGGTGTCCAAGGAACATGGACTCACTCTGGGGAAGAATGTGTTCCCCCAGAGGTTACACCAAGTTCACAAGTCTCAAGGGATGAGTTCCAAACCCTTGTCACCTCTGTGGACAATACGTTGAAGGAGTTGAAAAGCTCCTTTGATTCTTTTGCAGATACAACTTCCAGGGCTCTCAATAATCTGAACACCAAAATGGACAACTTGTCCACAGAGGTGCAAAATGCCTTAGCACAGATGAAGTCAACTACTACAACCTCTGCCACCTCTGCTGCTGCTAACTTCGAGAAAGCTACTACCTCTGCTTTCCAAAGCTCTGTGAAAGCCCTACTTGAACAACTGAAGACAACTCAAACGCCAACTTCTGCGGCCATTACCCCTGAAGATTTAAAGAAGGCCCTTGAGCTTGTTCAAGAACACACAACTAGACAAACTCTGGCCATGCAGCCATCCGACTACATAACCAGAGCACAACTCACAGAACTTGGGCAAGGGATACTTGATCAAGTCACCGAGTTCATCAGAGCCATCACTGCTGCCAACGCTAATTACGTCAAAGACTTTCAGAGAAGCGTCGACAAAATGCGCTTCAACACAGAGGCAGAGGTCTATACCCTACTTGGCCACTGTGACGACCTATGCGCAAAGATGATCGCTGCAGGTGCCACACCACCCAAAAAGACAGAAGCTTCGTGCAGAGCAGAAGGCACTAAAGATAAGGATTAGGATGACTCTAATGATGACTCTGATAGTCCATCAGATCATCCTGAGGGGGAGAAACAAAGGGAAAAAGATGCAAACAGAGGTCTACCAGAACCACCAATAACAGTAGAACCCCTAAACCAAGTTCCCCCAACTCAAACCCAAGGAGGAAACCAACAGAAGACCATAGAGGCAACAACCACCTCTGTAGAAATACCCTCTGAAGAAACCCCAATTCAAACCCAAATACCCGAAACAACTACAGATCAACAACAGAAGACCACAGAGGCAACACCCACCTCTTTGGAAACAACCTCTGTATTCGGAAAAGATATCCCAATCCGTGAAGAATTCCAAATCCTAACATCCTCCGAAGAAGATCAACCATCCCAATCACCAAAACCAAAATCACCAGAAGAACTCCCTTCCCCAAAACCAGAAGCCAAAAAGACAAAACCCCCATCTCCCACACCCAAAACCAGAACCAAAACCATTGCTCACAAAAGAAAACATCTAAGCAAAACCACAGAAGCCTCACCTACAAAACCCACATCACCAACCAAGCCCTCAGAAGCACAAGTGACAAAACCAACAGAGGCAACCCCGACAACAACAACAGAAAAACCCCCATAAAACCAACAGAAGTACCAACAACCAAACCCACATCTACTTCAAAGCCCTCAGAACCCCAAAAGACAAAACCCACAGAGGCAACCCCATCTCTACAGCCGAAGGCAAAAGATAAAGGCAAGGGGATAATGACAGAGGAACCCAAGAAGAAGAAGCCAAAGCATCAACCAGCAGAGAAATTGATGAAAAGCTCCTTCGACGCCTATGTAACACCAAAGCCAGAAGAAGAAGACTGGGCTTTCGGTGCTACTCCTCTGTCAAATATACCTATTCTGGATCCAAAGGCAAAAATCACAGAGGATCGAGTGGCCCAAATTAGGAAACAAATGGATGCTCTACGCAGGCCCATGCCTCCACCCGGTGCACCTCCACCACAGATGGAAGAGGTAGTGTACATATATCTATACAACAGAAGTGCCAGAGATCCTCTGCCACCAACCATTCAAGATCCCGTCTTCCATGCTGACTTGAGAACATCTTCACAAGAACAACACCCAAGCCAAAACACCAAGTCTTCTCAGAGTCCAAAATCGACAAGGTCATATACTGTAAGTTTTCTCAAACCAGAACCACACCTAAGGTTTCCTATAACATCTATAAAGTCAAAAGGGAGGACAGAACCGTGACCCAATTCTCAGATGCTGATCTGAGAAATCTAAGTCCCTACGACCTACCCGACCTTCTCAACTGGACGAAAGAGAACTTCACTACAGATGCAATTCGAAGGGCATACAGGGTGATCAGGAAAGCCATGCGAGAGAAACTTCTGCTATACAGCCTTGTCGACTTCCAATTAGGACGAGATCTCGGAGTAAGAAACCTAAATCTCCGACCACCAGAAAACGACTGCCCATCCTCTGCCATACCAAACTCGATCATTACATCTCCAAGAGTCGGGTTAGTTTATCAAGATCCTGCTGGGAAGTCAAGACTGTTCGTAGAGATGGACTTTCAGAAGTATGCAACAAGTACTTTGACATAATTCAGAGCAAGCCTCGTGGAGCATAGAGGAATGGAGCTCATGAATCAAGCTCTCGCAGATAGACTGATAGAGGTCATCGACCAAGTAATCAACTTCAGAACCCTCTGCATTAGTTTCTATCAAGAGCTTAGAGAATTAGGATTTGACAACAGAAGTTTTAACGACTTCAAAGACGCCAACGTCTGATATCCTCTACCAACCTCGGCAAATCTTTCCTTTCATAATGTAATCAAGTGTAAGTGCTTTTGGCATAATTTTGTATGAAAGAAAAGTAAAAACTTTTGAGGTACATTGTTACACCTCTTATCATGCACTTAGCCTAGAAAACCTTGCATTTTTCAATTTTTTATTTTTCAATACTTAGGGGGAGATTGTTAGCTCCAATCTTTCTGTTTATAGAAGTATTGAAAAAAGGCTAAGTATAGAAGTCTTCGACAGAGGCTCTGCCGAGTCACCGAGAAGACCGAAGCATAGAAGTCTTCGACAGAGGCTCTGCCGAGTAACCGAGAAGACCGAAGTAAAGAATCACCAGAAGACTCTTAAATGCGGACAAGGCCATAGAGCCTCTGTCATACTTGACAGAGCCTCTGTGGTATAAAAGACTAGAGCTCTATACAAGGACAATCGTGCTTCTCACGATTTCTGCTGTACGAAGATCCTGAAGATCATTCGTACAAGGCGTGACCTGACAACTCCACGTGTCAAACTCTGATGGGTCTTAGCCTTAGTAGAAGCCGGCGCATTTAATTAACGCTATACCTACAACGGTACCTGAATAGTGTGTTTGTACCTTCGGTACTTATTGTCTAGAGTTTGTCCCCTTTAGAAGTAGTATAAATAGAAGACTCATGTTGAGTTCTTTTATTAAGCTTTGCACAACACACACACACCATTAGAACAGAATTCTTGTTATATCATCGGTGTTCTTGGTGTTCTTATTTATATCAAATACAGTGAATCGTTGAGTTATTTATCTGTGTTATTTACATTTCACGTATTTGATATTGTGTGTTGTTCTACCTTATTATATCTTTTAGTTCGTTAAAAACGCTTCCGCATTATATCTTGTTTGAACTATTAGATAGAATCATCATTGTTAAGCAAAACAGGAACCAACAGAAGAGTTCATAGGTTGTCTTCTTGAATCTTTTGACAATCAGCGACCTGTTTTGAGTAAAACAAGCAGTGTTGACAGCTTCTACCCAAAACTGAGTAGGTAGATGAGAATCGCTGAGCATTGAACGTGCAGCTTCGATGACAGTTCGATTTCTTCTTTCAACGACTCCATTTTGTTGAGGTGTTCTCACTGAGGAAAGGTTGTGAGAAATACCCTTGCTTTCAAAGAAGGAATCAAGAGAACTGTTTTTGAATTCAGTCCCATGATCACTCCATATTGAGCGAACGGTCATGTTATTCAGGACTTCCATTTTCCTGACAAAAGTGATGAGTTCATCAGGGGTGTCACTCTTAGAACGGAGAAACATTACCCAGGTATAGCGAGAGAATTCATCAACTATGACCAATGTATATTTCTTTCCAGCGATGGATTGTTTGTTAACAGGGCCAAACAAATCCATATGGAGAAGTTGTAGAGGAGATGACACTGAGGAAACTTGTTTAGATTTGAAACTAGCTTTTGTTTGTTTCCCTTTCTCACACGCTGAACATAGAGACTCCTTAGCGTATGATTGTTGAGGTAGACCAGTAACCAACTATTTTGAAGAAAGAGTATTCAGTGTTTTGAAGTTGAGATGGGAGAGCCTCTTATGCCATAGCCAGTTGACATCAGATGAGGCTTTTGAGAAGAAACATGAGTTCTCAGTGGTTGTAGAGTCCATGTTTATGACGTAAACATTTTCCATACGATATCCGCTGAGAGCTATCTTCTCCTTTTTGTCAATGACAAAGCAGGATTCCTTAGTGAAAATCACTTTGTTATCCTTGTCACACAGCTGACTGATGCTTAGAAGATCATGCTTCAGCCCTTCAACATATGCGACTCTTCTGAAGGTTGTTGTACCATTAGAGAGTACACCAAATCCTCGGGTATGGCCTTTTCCGTTTCCACCGAAGGTCACTGAGGGACCCTTCTCTTCCATGTATTTAGTGAGCAGGTTTTTCTTTCTAGTCATGTGTCTAGAGCATCGGCTATCGAGATACCAGATACCCTTCTTAACCTGCAAACAAAGGAAGATTAGTTTGACTTTGGGCACCCATTTTACTATGGGCCCACACTTGTCAGTGGTGGTAGAGGAAGTGGAAGGTTCAACACTCTTCGCAGCATTTGAAGATTTAGCTTCTGAACTATTCTTCACTTTGGTTAATTTCATAACCTCAGTGGTGGTTTTCACCTTAACCTGATTTGCACCAGGATTGGTCTTCTTTGCCTTGGGGGCATTGATCTTCACCTTAGCTAACTTTTCAGCTGTGGTAGCTGTGGGGCACTTACTAGCAATATGATTTGTAAGTCCACAGTGATAACATTTCCTATAACTAAAAGTAGCTTTAGGACCTTTTGCATGATGAGTCGTTAATTTTAAGTGAGCAGGGCCAGCACCAAGTATACCTTTGGCATTGGAAAATGGAGGAACAATCAGTTCTTCAGATTTCTTACCAATAACATCCACTCTGATTCTAGGAGTAGATCGCTGAATAAATTCAGGGATCTTGTTCTTAGAGGTAGAGGGACAAGGCACTGAAGCTTTAGAAGCATTCAGCTTAGGTACAAAGGTACCTTTATGAGGTTTTTGGTTGAAAACTTTTTCTTTTCCTTTACCTTTAAAGATTAAGGTAGGTTTTTCCTCAGGGATAGGTGTTTTTGAAGAGGAACACTGAGATGAAGAAGTGTCAGGGATAGATGACACGAACATTCCAAACTTAAGCATGGAATGATCAGTGGTAGGTTCTAGAGTGTCAGCTTTATAACCAAAACCACGTTTGTCACTCAGGGGAATCTGAGACTTTATTATCTCAGTGATCGTTGTTGAGGATTTACACCATCCTTCAACAGTAGCCTTTTCAACTTTTAATGCAGCGATAGCTTCTTCTCGTTTGATTTTGACTAGCTGATTTATATGAACCTGCTCTTTTAAATCTTCTTCAATTTTAGAAAGCTTTTCTATTTAAAGGTGACAGTTTTTAAGTTGTTCAACGAGATCAAGGTTTTGATTTTCAGCTACAGCTTTGCCATTCATGGCATCATATAAGTTCATAGTCAAGAGATCGATTTTCCGAAGACTATCAGCTTCATCAATATCTGAAATATTAGTAAAGAAAGAAGTTGATACCTTAGAGGTAGAAGATGAAGCAGAGGGAATTTCAGTTTATTCTTCCTCTTCTTCTATTTTTGCCATGAGGCAGAGGTTGGCCTCATCATCATCTTCTGAGTCAGATGATTCTTCTTCATCAGAGGCAGCCCAGTCAAAGTCATCCATCAGGCCTTTTCCTTTCTTCTTAAAGCTTCTCAGCTTTTCATATTTTTCTTTCAGCTTTTGATACTTGTCATCTCTAGCCCTGGGATTAGAGGATTTCTTGGAGAAAGCTGAGGGTTTGAAGACTTTCTTTGACTTGCATTCACTAGCAAAGTGTCCTACTTTCTCACAATTAAAGCAGGTAGCAGTAGCCTTATCAACAAGGGTTGATGATTTTTGCTTGTCAGTGAGTGCAAGGGGTTTGTTCCTTCTGAAGTTACTCTTTCTAGCGAATCTCCTGAACTTGTTAGCCAGGAGTGCCAGAGATTCATCAAGATCTGAAGATTCAGCATCTGATGAGCATTCAGAGTTAGTTTCCAACTCAGTGACAGTGATAGTAGATCGCTGAGTGGAAGGTGACTCTGAGAGTAAAGCAACAGGGGTTCTTTTGGAATCTTTAACAAGATTCTTCTTAAGATGACACGACTGCTCATGATTGAGCATAGTGCCATATAAGGTAGAGAGAGTCAAAGATTTTAGATCCTTTGATAGCTTGAGACACATTGAATAACTGTCCCAGCTTTCAGGTAAACATTCTAAGAACTTTGTCAGGATCTCAAAGTTAGAATATTCCTTACCAACAGTTTTTAGGTCAATAATTAGACAGTTAAACCGCTGATGTACTTCAGAGAGAGTTTCATTCTTACCACAAATGAAGCTTTCGTACTGTCTTACCAGGTTGATCTTTCTTGAGTCCTGGACTTCAGACGTACCTTCATATTGAACACAGATTGGGTCCCACATGGCTTTAGAGGTTTTCAGGTTCATGACAGAATGGTAGACTTCGTCAGGAAGAGCCATGGAAAGAATGGATCTGGCCTTAGTGTCGATAGCCACTTTCTTCTTGTCTTCATCAGACCAATTATGAGGTTCCTTAGGAATGATTCTTTCAGGAATGGCAGCTCTAGTTGTAGTGCCTGGAACTTCAGGATCAATCCTAACAGGAATATATGGGCCATTTTCGATGTAATAAGGCATGGTAGGGTCTACACCTTCTAAGAAGAGTATCATCCTATTTTTCCACAGATTAAAGTTATCTCTGGAAAATCTAGGGGGTTTTGCAAGAGAACCATTGTCAGTATAGTTTGTGTTTGTGTTGGTAGCCATTATGATAAATAGCAAGGAAGAGAAAAGATTAGTATAAGCAAGATCTTGTTTATAAGATTAAACAATCTGCTCTGATACCACTTGTTGGTCCCAGAGGGTTATACAAGTTTGTAGAAGGGGGGGGGGGTTGAATACAAACACACATATTTTACTTTTCTAAATTGTTTATTGATATGTAACAAACAATTTAAAACCCGTTGCGGAACAAGATTAAGGAATAAACCTAATCTAAACAAGTTATGAGAAACACTAAGTTTTTCTTGCACTAGAATTAAGACAGAAAGGAGATAAGAATATTAAGTATAATATTCTAACACAAAGTAGTAGAGAGAAGAAGATGGGCGAGCACTTCATTTCTGTAGTAGAGTTCTTCTTATATACTGCATGCATTTAATGCATATCAGTATAGCTTTACACGTGGTAGCAACTGATTGGTTGCATGGTTTGACCTTTGTAGACAACCTTAGTAGCCGCATGGTGTACAATGTAGAATCAAAGTTGGTTGTACGATTATGGACAAAAGGGATGTCCATTCTGACATTTCGTACAGAGGCGTGCAAGGGGGAGAGACAAAAGTAACTTGTAGAGCAAGACTTCATGATCAACGTTCGTTGAAAAGATTTTTATCAGCGAGTGATAAAGTTCAGCGTTCGCTGAAGTCTTCTACTTGAAACTTCACGTTGAGTGGACAAATCTTGGCTTCGCTGATATCCGCATCAGTTCATTAGTAGACTTGTCGCTGGTTCTTGAGCTTGATCTTCGACTTCAGCGTAGAACGTAGTTGACGTGAAACTTGTCTTTAGGGATCATAAGTAAACAACTAAGATTATCAGCGATCATCAGCAAGACTGAACATGCTCAGGTCTCATTGATGAACAGTGTTTGCTGAATATGTAAATTAAAGCATATGTTTTATCAGCGATACTAAACAGACTTAGTATTTTCTTGGATGACAAAACATTAATACAATTGTCTACTTACAATTTTTACTAAGTGATTCTTGGAGAGTCATTATCAAATCACTGAGGGTTTGGATCAACAGACCAAAGTTCCCAAGACTCACTTAAAGTCAAAAACAAGTCAAAGGCTTAACAATACGATTGACCAACAATAAAGGTCTTTAATGCAATAAAATGCATTTAAGTGTCATATATGCAAACACATATCTCCAAGATATGATAAAATCCAAAATCCCATCATTTATTTGATTAAATAATTTTCCACACAGTTCACAACCATAAATATATCCCAATGACCCATAACAACAGTCATGCATGTTTCCAACAACATTAAGGTGCATTCTTTACCAAAGACCCCCATTTGTACCCAAAAACACCTTTTACACTTTTCCTTGAGATACATTCATTCATTTACTCAATGTCGGTGTTTTATAAAGTTGTCAAGATTAAACACTTTGAATCGTCAAAATCCAATAAATGACTCAACCATGGATAATTTTCATGTAAAACACACAAACACTTGAAAATGGACATTTTGGCATATACAACGTTTTCACAAAGCAACTTGAACTAACGTTGCTAGATTTAGGCTAAATCTAGATTTTACCCAATACGAGCTCGTAGAAGAACTTGAATCCACAAGCAATTCTTCCAAAAACCTAGATTCACAAATTTTCCAACCATAAATATACGTATTCAAGTGCTTAGAATCATTCCTCAAACATCTTATCTCAAAATCTCCACTTTGACCAAAAACCCTAATTTCCCCAAAATCATCCAAATCGAAATTTAAGACATTAAAACACTAGGAAGTCATTAATAGATCATTTATAACTCATAATGATAGGATTTATATAAACCCTAAACCGGATCTTTAAGCTCAAGAATGATTAGTTCTAGATCATGGAATAAACATATACAAATCACAACATGAACAGCGGAATTAAACGACAGATTTGTATAGCTAACAAGGTTCATTAATTTAAACATACTGATTACATACTCACGCCCCAATTTGTTGACCTAAGTTATCAACAAACGAATACTTCTTCTCAAGTATTAGGATTAAGAACCTTGGGGCTCATGCACACACATCTACACGTTTTTGTTTAAACGTGGGTTTCAAGAACGTCTAATTCTATATCTCTAGGTTTCTTTATATACTAGAAACCTAGATAAACTAGAAACTAGATAAATACCAATCCTAGATAAACTAGGAATCCTAGATAAACTAGAATTTACAAGGATAACTATAAAATAAACATATTACAATTCGAACCCTTGTAAGTTGAAGTTTTGACACATCAAATCTATATGAAATATTCCTAACAATCTTCCCCTATTTGATGATGACAAAACTTAGCATCAGAATCTTCAAGTAGCTCTTCCCCTTTTTGACATAATCAAATCCAAAACTTATCAAACTTGAATCTTCCCCTTGAATGATCAACACTTCTTCTTCCCCTGAATTTATGCTAACCATCATTGTGTCTTCGAGGTTATATCAATTACGTTGTAAAGAAAATCAACCATTATCTATTTGAAGTTGAAGTAAAAAACCAAACCTTGAGTCTTATATCCCGTAGAAACCAAGTGAACAACAACGTCATTCTCATGAATGAGGGGATCCCTGTCCTTCGACCAATCTTCTTCTCTAAGAGTTCGTCAAATTGAAGTCACATTCTTCGAACAATTACGTTAATAATCTTCATAATATCACGGGTTATCTTTAACAGGTGAAGGATACCTTTAAAGATATGATAAGAACACAAACTCTAACTTTCACTTCTTCTTCAAACAAACTCTAATTAATCTTCCTTTTTGTAATCAACTGATGACGATCAAAGAGTAGTCATTTAAGCATTCTTCCTCTATCGTTCATCAAACCTTCATACCTTGTGTGTGTGAATTTTCTTGAAACAAACAAAAATCATCCTCCTTTTGTCGAGCATGATCCTAACATGGTGTGTGACATGAATTCTCCATTGCATCGAGGCTTTGATTTCATGGCTTTGAGGAATTCTGAGTGAAGAACAATTTTTATAAAAAAAAAAAAAAAACTGCTGGATTTCGAGAATTTCTGGGAGCGTTCTGGACGTCGTACGGCCAATCCAACCAGACATAATGTTAAACAATGTGTCCCGAAGCGTCTGTCCAAAAATCGCGACGATCCGACGGTTCAATCTCCGGGAATAGGCGAAACGGCCGGCTGTGATTTTCCAGAAAATTTCTGCGAAAAATCTGATTTTTCTTTCTTTCGTTCGTCTTCTTTCGTCTCTTCAAATCTTCCATTAAACCTTGTTTTTCTTCCAGATCAGAGAGCACCATGTGCTCTGATACCACCTGATAGGACTTATAAAAACCCTAAACCGGATCTTTAAGCTCAAGAATGATTAGTTCTAGATCATGGAATAAACATATACAAATCACAACATGAACAGCGGAATTAAACGACAGATTTGTATAGCTAACAAGGTTCATTAATTTAAACATACTGATTACATACTCACGCCCCAATTTGTTGACCTAAGTTATCAACAAACGAATACTTCTTCTCAAGTATTAGGATTAAGAACCTTGGGGCTCATGCACACACATCTACACGTTTTTGTTTAAACGTGGGTTTCAAGAACGTCTAATTCTATATCTCTAGGTTTCTTTATATACTAGAAACCTAGATAAACTAGAAACTAGATAAATACCAATCCTAGATAAACTAGGAATCCTAGATAAACTAGAATTTACAAGGATAACTATAAAATAAACATATTACAATTCGAACCCTTGTAAGTTGAAGTTTTGACACATCAAATCTATATGAAAAATTCCTAACAATCTTCCCCTATTTGATGATGACAAAACTTAGCATCAGAATCTTCAAGTAGCTTCCTGATAGGATTTATATAAACCCTAAACCGGATCTTTAAGCTCAAGAATGATTAGTTCTAGATCATGGAATAAACATATACAAATCACAACATGAACAGCGGAATTAAACGACATATTTGTATAGCTAACAAGGTTCATTAATTTAAACATACTGATTACATACTCACGCCCCAATTTGTTGACATAAGTTATCAACAAACGAATACTTCTTCTCAAGTATTAGGATTAAGAACCTTGGGGCTCATGCACACACATCTACACGTTTTTGTTTAAACGTGGGTTTCAAGAACGTCTAATTCTATATCTCTAGGTTTCTTTATTTACTAGAAACCTAGATAAACTAGAAACTAGATAAATACCAATCCTAGATAAACTAGGAATCCTAGATAAACTAGAATTTACAAGGATAACTATAAAATAAACATATTACAATTCGAACCCTTGTAAGTTGAAGTTTTGACACATCAAATCTATATGAAATATTCCTAACAATCTTCCCCTATTTGATGATGACAAAACTTAGCATCAGAATCTTCAAGTAGCTCTTCCCCTTTTTGACATAATCAAATCCAAAACTTATCAAACTTGAATCTTCCCCTTGAATGATCAACACTTCTTCTTCCCCTGAATTTATGCTAACCATCCTTGTGTCTTCGAGGTTATATCAATTACGTTGTAAAGAAAATCAACCATTATCTATTTGAAGTTGAAGTAAAAAACCAAACCTTGAGTCTTATATCCCGTAGAAACCAAGTGAACAACAACGTCATTCTCATGAATGAGGGGATCCCTGTCCTTCGACCAATCTTCTTCTCTAAGATTTCGTCAAATTGAAGTCACATTCTTCGAACAATTACGTTAATAATCTTCATAATATCACGGGTTATCTTTAACAGGTGAAGGATACCTTTAAAGATATGATAAGAACACAAACTCTAACTTTCACTTCTTCTTCAAACAAACTCTAATTAATCTTCCTTTTTGTAATCAACTGATGACGATCAAAGGGTAGTCATTTAAGCATTCTTCCTCTATCGTTCATCAAACCTTCATACCTTGTGTGTGTGAATTTTCTTGAAACAAACAAAAATCATCCTCCTTTTGTCGAGCATGATCCTAACATGGTGTGTGACATGTATTCTCCATTGCATCGCGGCTTTGATTTCATGGCTTTGAGGAATTCTGAGTGAAGAACAATTTTTATAAAAAAAAAAAAAACTGCTGGATTTCGAGAATTTCTGGGAGCGTTCTGGACGTCGTACGGCCAATCCAACCAGACATAATGTTAAACAATGTGTCCCGAAGCTGCTGTCCAAAAATCGCGACGATCCGACGGTTCAATCTCCGGGAATAGGCGAAACGGCCGGCTGTGATTTTCCAGAAAATTTCTGCGAAAAATCTGATTTTTCTTTCTTTCGTTCGTCTTCTTTCGTCTCTTCAAATCTTCCATCAGTAGTAATCTTCGATATGCCCAAGCAGTACTAACAGTTTTCGTAAGACACCAGCAGTACTAACTTTTGATCAGCAGCATTAATGATATTCCAGCAGTAGTAATATACCAGCAGTATTAACTTTGTTCAGCAGTATTAACCATGTACCAGCAGTAGTAACTTGTCTAGCAGTACTAATCATGTTCTTGCAGCATTAATGACTCAACAGTACTAACCTTGAACTAGCAGTAGTATCTTTGTTCTGGCAGCACTAACATTGATCTGGCAGTAGTAATGTTGTTCTGGCAGTACTAACCATACTTAGCATATCTTCAGTTCCCAACAATCTCCCCCTAACTTGACTTTTCAGGATGAGAAGTTAAGTTCTTCAGATGATGCTTCCAAAACCTAATCATCAACGCATAAATTTGGATCCAATCCCAGACTTTGATTGAGAATCCTTTTTACAAGGTATCTTGCCATCTTAGAGTCGCTGTCACTCACCAACTTAGCATGCAGCATTCCATTCAACTTTTTCATGCTGTGCTTGTATACAACATCCACCAAATAATATTCATGAAATGTATTGTCAAGAGAGATGACATACACTCCACAATTCTCAATGAGCATCCAGTTGGTAATGACTTGAAAATTCCTTGCCATCAAATACTGAACTGCTTCTGGTTTGAACATTAAGCACAAGTATTCAAGAACCATCTTGGTGATAGACATACCTTGCTCTGTCAGCATGTTTCCATATAGCCTCATTCCCACCTTGAACATCTCTTCCAAGTCAGATCTAGAGCATGTTCTGATAAGTTTTCCCCAAGTAGGACAAACTTCAAACTTTCCATCTGCCCTTTTGATTCTGATGAACTCCTTTCTTCCATCTTTCAATGTGTCCCAGAATATGATTTCAGGAGCCATAGAAGATATTGGTTCAGCTTGGATTGGATTAGTATTAACCACAGTAATATACAAATCACATTGAGCATTTGGCAGTGATTGTACATTGCTTGGTTGGCCTGAGGGAGTTGCCACTTCTTCTTCAGCAACTTTTGGATCAGATTTCTCTTTCACTGCTTCCTCCTGGGCTTCTTCTACAGTTGGATCCACCCTTGGCTTCTTTACATCTTTCTTCTTTGAAGCTGTGGACTTTGTTCGTTCCCTTTTGGTTGACACCATCTTTGTTCTTTTAAAAGTTTTAACAGCTTCAGGATAGCTGTTTCTTCTTTGTGGCTCTCAGCAGCACTAACAGTTTCTGCTGCCTTTTGTTTTTCAGCAACATTATCTGTTTCTACTTCTTTTGCAACCTCAGCACCAGTAACCGTTTCTGCTGCTGGTTCTGTTTCTGCTTCCTTTGTAAGATCAGCAGCAGTAACGGTTTCTGCTGCTGTTTCTGTTTCTGCTTCCTTTGTAATATCAGCAGCAGTAACGGTTTCTGCTGCTGTTTCTGTTTCTGCTTCCTTTGTAATATCAGCAGCAGTAACGGTTTCTGCTGCTATTTCTGTTTCTGCTTCCTTTGTAATAACTGCAGCCTCCTCAGTCTCCCCCTCAACCTTATACTCATACTCCCCCTCAATGTTTGCATCCTCCATGTTTAGATCAGAGTCTGACTCCCCCTTTTTGGAAGCATCATTGGTAGGGTTTTTTCTCCTAAGGACAAACTGAGCTTTCTTCTTTCTGTGCATCAACTTAGTGATCATCTTCCTTTGCTTCTCAAGCTGTGAGTTTTGATAGAGGACCACTTTCTTGAGTTCATCAATTTCCTTTTTCTGATCCATGACCTCAATGTTGATATTTGCAATAGTTTCCATCAATTCCTCGTACGTATATCTATCCTCACCCTGTTTAGGAGTTTTTACCTCCCTTAAAAGATCATTGGAAGTTTTAGCAGGTGTCTCTTGCCTAGCAAAAGCACTACCTACCCCCTTGGTTTCTTGGCACCTGGGACCTCTGGATGATTTCTCACCCTGAGTTGCCGTGAGGAAGGGCTTAGTTATTTTACCACTGGCCTTCTCTTTGCTAGCAGAAGTAGTGGCAGCCTTGCGACTCACATGCTCAACCTTCTCCTTAGTGAGCACCTTCTTGGGGTTGGGAGACACCCCTGTGGTTTCCCTTTCGATATTCTCCATTGGAGAATGCTCCAACAGAGGGCTTAAAGGCTTCGGGCTCTTAGGAGATACAGCAAGGGAAGGAACCTTGTGTACCTTTCTTCTTTCAAACTTTTTGGTTATTATGGGAGTGGGTCGTACAAGAATGGACTGAGGGATTACTTTTGTGATGGAAGGTTGGGATTGGTCATCAGTGGGTGTGTCTAATGAGGGCCTTGACCCTGATGCCATACCTTCAATTGTGTGGGACACAACCATCATTGTAGAGAACAATGGTGTGTCAACTCCTTCCGAGTCCCTAGGAAGTCTCCTCATATTTGAGAAAACCTTCCCTTTAGGGGGTTTTGGCACATATACCTCATCAAATTGAGGTATATCCGTCAATTCCTTAGTTATCACTTCTTGAACAAACCTTGGATACATATAAAACCGCTTTTTGGATTCCAGGTTTGATACAAGATCATTGAAAATCATTTGTGAAAAATTAAACTTCCTGGCAGTGGCCAAGCAGACCAGGGCATAAGCAATGGTACTGCTAAACTCACTCCATCCAGTAGTTTTCTTTGACATGCAATGCATTAAGGTATGAACAAAGAATCGCCATTGTGTATGAAATTTAGACTTGTAAAACTTAAAAACTCCAATGGGACCGTCATACCCCATTCTTGTTAAAGTTGAGTATAGTTCTTCATTAGGAATAGAAGTTATACCTGAGGCATCATCTAATCGAAGAGTGATGCGAAGGAGTTCTTCTGAAACTTTCAAGGGTTTGTCACATACCCTTGTTTGGATGACTTTCTGCCCATCTTCGGATTCCACGGTGGCATTGGCCCAAAATTGCGTCTGATGCTCGATGTAGATAGTTGGATTCACCGTTAGGGCATAAGAAATATGAGTGGACTTGAGAAAATCCACAATGTCGTGAAATCCTGCGGCCTGCTTTGGCTTCTGAAGCATCGCAATCTCATTATGCTCGTCGACAAACTCCATAATCGTTGTGCTTCCTGAGGATTTGTATAGAAAACACAGAGATTCTAGGGAGAAGAGGTTAGAACGAGAGAGAGAAGAAGTTAATGCGAAGAGTCGTTATGAACTTTGGCGGGCTGAAAGAGGTATTTATAGCAGTATTAGCCCTAGATTTTCAAAAGCAGTATTAACGATATAGCAGTATTAACTGCGAGGCAGTATTAACTACACAAGCAGTATTAACTGCTAAGCAGTATTAACTACAAAGCAGTATTAACTACTCAAGCAGTATTAACGACTGAGCAGTATTAACTACACAAGCAGTATTAACTGCTAAGCAGTATTAACTATTCATTGGCAGTATTAACTGTGCACTAGCAGTATTAACTACTGAGCAGTATTAACAACGGAGCAGTATTAACTACTTAAGCAGTATTAACGACTGAGCAGTATTAACTACACAAGCAGTAATAACTGCTAAGCAGTATTAACTACTCATTGGCAGTATTAACTGTGCACTAGCAGTATTAACTACTGAGCAGTATTAACTGCAAAGCAGTATTAACTACCAAGCAGTATTATTGGCTAGAACACTGGCAGTAGTAACTACATTTACACTTTTTAGCACTTGTCAATCTGAGGTACACAGAAGATTCTGAGAAAGAGAGTTAGTAGCACCAAATATATGAAGAAATACAGGTATAAAAACAGAAAATCATGAATTTATTCAAGGTTGATCATGCCCACACTTGTTACCAAAAAGGTGAATCTACCCACATCAAAAGCTTTTGTGAATAGATCAGCAAACTGGTCATTTGTATGAACTTCAGCAACTTGAATTAATTTCTTTTCATTGCAATCTCTAATAAAGTGATACCTGATCTCTATATGCTTTGTTTTTGAGTGTTTGACTGGATTATTAACAATGCTAATAGCACTGTTGTTGTCAATGAAGATTGGAGTGTGAAGGAATGTTACCCCATAGTCCAACATCTGATTCTGAATCCATAGAACCTGAGAGCAGCAGCTTGCAGCAGCTATATACTCAGCCTCTGTGGTAGATAATGACACTGTGGTTTGTTTCTTACACTGCCAAGATACTAGTCTTGTACCCAAAAACTGACATCCACCTGAAGTAGACTTCCTATCCATGTTAGCTCCACCTAAGTCACTGTCTGAGTATGCAAGCAAGTCAAATGAAGAATCATAAGGATACCAAAGACCTAATCTAGGTTGCCCTCTTAGGTATCTAAAAATTCTTTTTACTGCATGAAGGTGTGATTGCTTAGGTGTAACCTGAAATCTGGCACAAACACATACTGGAAACATAATATCTGGTCTAGAGGCTGTGAGATACATGAGTGATCCAATCATAGATCTGTAATGATGGACATCCACATCCTCCCCCTCAAGATCTGCAGTGATCTGTTTGTGTGATCTAGGAGGATGAACTCACCACTTAGGTTTTGGTGGAAAAACCTAGAAATCTCAAGGAATGGAGATGAACACTTGAATCTTGCACCAATAGATGAAACCACTTGCACAGATGATGAACGAACACTTTGATTTACAAGTACTTAGCCCCAAAATGAGTTAGGGTTCATATGAATGGGTGGTAGGTCGACTTGGGAGAGATAGGAAGAGATTAGAAGTAAGGAATGTGAGAAATGGCTGAAAAATTGTATTTTTAAGGCTCTGGTACGTTCATGCTATTGTGACATGTGATTGTGACAGTGTCACAATCGCTGGCACAATCGCACAAGTCGTACCGACAGTTTTTGGCATCCGGCTATTGTGACATGCTATAGTGACAATGCCACATTCGCATGTCACTATAGTACAAAATGTACCAAACACTGTTTTGGCCAGAACTTCTCCGTTTTAGCTCCGTTTTTGCTTCGGAAAGAACCGTTGGACTCGTATTTGAAATTCTTCATCCAACAAGACCATAAAATCTAGGATTTAAGCCCAATATCCTATTTCTTCTATCTCTATTAAAAGATCGATTTCTACACTAACTTGAAATTATGCTTACCCAAAAATTATTGGTGTTACCCCATTGTCATAAACTCATAATTACATGGCACATTCGTTGGGACGAACAACCACTCGATAACAGCGTTGCTATTTTCACATATGTCACAATCACATGGAACTATAGCTGAGACTACCATACCTTCAGTACCATTGGTGCTATTGTGACAGATGTCACAACTGCATGGCATTATAGCCATACTCCATAATTGGTTATTCCTTCACTGATTTCCCCAGTTCAATATTTCTTCAATTTGGATAAAAATCAGGGTGTTACAATCCTCCCAACCTTAAAAGAGATTTCGTCCTCGAAATCTAGTTCATACATAAACATTTAATACTACACAACACTTAAACTGAGTTAGAGACATGAGATTGTCCAAAAACACTACTCAACACGGAGCACCGATCTGAATCTTGTCTTGTCATCTACTCGTTCCAAAAGGTAACATTCTAATGATATAAGCCTCAAATAACATTGTTTCCACCAACACGACATTTCATTCTTTAAAGGCACATCTTTAACCCATTCCAGTCTTAAACGACATTAAATAATTACCCTACAAAACTGCCATGTCGACTTTCGGGCTAACTTTCACTTCCCAAAATCTATTTCGATACCTTATACTCATACTTATAGTGAACATCTAGTTTCGCTAGAGTAGTTTCTAACCGCACGACTTCGGTGCCTCCCAACCTTAGGTGACCCATACTATCTAAACGGTAACTTACAACTTCAACCACACGAATCCATCACTGATGCTTCAAATGAATTCACTATTAAATATTCTTAACAACCTCTACCAACTGTAATACTCTTCTCATTAGCATTCCTTATCTCGAATATTTTTCTCGAAAGCTTATTCGGATGCAACCGAACTCACTCGCTAATGCGCCGACAACTCAGTCTCAAGAAATCAAGGTCTTTTCAACAATAGATTTCCACCTGAAGTCTATCTCGACATCTTTACCAAGTTTCCCAACATTCATCATTATAAGGACTCATCTTTCTTTTCCTACTAAATAGGCCACTTCAGACCTACATGCTTATGAAATTATACTTCAACTGCCACAAGATACGATCACCAAATAACCACCAGTTTCTCAATCCAACTATTCCTGCTATGGATCTATCATTTAACTTTAACGAGTACCATTAGACTCCAAAACGAACGGTTCACCACAAGCATTAACAGAAGATACCGCGAGCCTCACCCTTCAGTTACAAAAATACATCGACCTTGCAGATGATACCACTCGGCCTACGGTACTATCAAGCGTCGGAATACCCAACCTTCCACTGACAAGGTTCTATACTCCCTCACCCTTAACCGGGTTGCTTAACCTTCCAAATTGCTCATGAGTTCAAGGTTTTCAAGTGACAGACTCAACAATTATGCCAATCGAAAATTTCATAAGATTTTTCAACACGAAAGTTTTTATAACAATTTATCGTACGCGTAAAATCTATTACCACTTACCCGGTAGTTGTGTAAAATGGACACACTCGTCCCACATATGAAAACTCATTTTGAAAATTACTCGATCACTACTCGAGTTACTAACGAAACACAAAAGTATGCTCAATAAACTTTTAAAATGAATCGCTATATTCCTAGCATGTATTTATTTATGCCACCCACCCATAATAGTTTTCCTGAAACAAAATAGTATGCAACATAAAGTTTATACGAAACCTCAAAAGAGGAAATTCACTAAATCAAATTCCAAAATTTTCTTATTTAGCCATCTAATGATATAGAATAAAATTTTCTGACAAGACTAGCATACATTAATGTATTTCTCAGAACATAGGAAAACGATAAGTGCATGCAATTTGGTTGATACGTAAAATAGTTTAAATCGACTTCAAATTTCAAGCCGTACAACTATACGCATGTTTGTTCTAAAATAGTGGTTATAATGTCATGCATACCAACAAATCAATATAATGCATTGCGTGAAACGATAACGACAAAATCGTCAATAGAAAAATATATAAAGCAAAAGTTTAACACGAACCATCGTATATCCTTCATATGCTTACTCACGCCAAGAATACAAATCAATTCGAATACTAAGTAGTGTGCAACGAAATATACCAGTATAAAACCCAAAACAGAAGACTATACGATGTCAAAATTCCGGAACTACCCCGTTTTAGTTGCATTGCGACATAAAGTACATTTCTCAACGAAATTTGCATGAGACAAAACGCTTAATAAGATCCATAAATTAACACATGCCAAAATTCATGCCTACGCATTTCAAAGTTCATCCATGCGTGGCAACGCGTCGTAACATAAAGCTTCATAAGACTTAAAAAAAACTCCCTCAAAACACAGTGACACTCAATGGCATTCAAACCGTCAAATGGTGCCAAAATTTTCGTTTCCAATAATTAAATCACATAAGACAAAGTTATGACTAAAATGTTACAACTCCTAAAATTTTCCTTTTTGTTTGCAATACGATATAAATTAACACTTCTCAGCAGTACCCGCATGGAATAAAATTCTCCATAAAACTCAAACACCAAAACAATGGAAATAACTCTTCATTCAAGCCTTGACATAGGTGGAGAAAATCCAATATCAAAGTCATGAGTTGTAGTTACTTGTACAAGACCCTAATCAACATATGGATATCACAATATCCGAAAATAGCGTTTGATAACAATGGGAATAAAGAAAATCTCAACAAAGCTTGCAATCGTATGCAATGAAACAACTTTATGCATGTTTTAAATCATGGTTTAAAGTTTTATGCGCTATACATTTTCCAATATCTCGTAATATAACCCACATGAAAATTTAGGAACATGAAAATAACTGATGCAATTTATTTTAGAGATAAATTTTGTGCGTAGGTCAACACGCGATGCTAGTTCGTCCAGACCCCCATCCACTCCACCACGTACACCGACACCACCTAGAGATGAAGATCCAACTCTGCACGACGTGGAGGTGGAAGGTGTAACCCGAGTACAAGCCGAGGAAGAGGCAGCCTCCTCTTCCAGCTCCGAGCCCGGCTCAGCCTCCGGACCAGTTTCCGGGTCCTCCTCTGGCTCCCAATCAGGGTCCGAATCCGAGTCTCAATCAGGCTCGGCTTCCAGTTCCCAATCAGGGTCAGAGGAATCCGGTAGTAAGGCTACTGAGTCGGATGATGACGATGGTGATGATGACACCCCCCAAACCGAAGCCATAATTGGAGAGACAAGGATTGTGGAGGGTGTTTTAGTTGAAAAAGAAAAAAAAGTGAGGTTGTGCGTGAAAGGAGAAGCAAGAACAAGAACGAGAGTGAGCGAGTGATGGAGCAGTCTTCACAGGTTGCTCCCAACCAGCCTCCATCTAGCCAGGCAGCCACATCTGCTATCCCGTCGCATCCGTTGCGACAGGATATTGAAGAAGACGTCGTGGGCCTAGCGGCGCAACTGCACACCCCACATAGCCACTCAGTTTCCTCTCAAAATGAAACTGATTCAACTTTACACGGGGATTCAGCACAACTGCCACCGGTCTCTCACTTCGAGAGTTCCGACGTTGAAATAAGAGAACACCAGCCCTAGTTCTCGCCTTCCTTCAGTGAACATACGAGTCTAGATCCATTTGCTGAATTTATTCCTTTGGCTAGGACACCGGTCATATCTACTACTAACGTCGAGAGTCTTTGTGCCTCGACCGAAACGCCCAGAGTAAATCTACCTTTTGGTAGCTTGCAAGGACAGGGCAGAAGACCTACCACGGCTATCATCAAGCCAACCGTGAGCGTAGGCGATACTGCGGTGCAATCCACCACATCTACTACAACTGAGAGGCTAAGTGCTTCAGGAGTTAGTCACCCGGAGTTCGTCTCCAAAGAAATGATGGACGGCGCCTTAAAGGGTGTCCAAGCAGAGATCTTGAAGAAGCTATCCGATGAAATGGCCTTTATCAAAAGGGCATCCATGGGTAAAGTCGTGGTTATAGAAGTTCCCCCTACGCAACCACAGATCAGAATGCCTCCGCCAACCCCAAACATACAGAATATGAGCGTCGAGACACTCAAAGCCGCCTTACTGGATAAACTACTCTCACAATCCAACATCGACGCCTCATCGGAAGCAAATTTAGTGAGTCTCCTACGCTCACAAACACAAACACCACCCCCAGTCACTCCAACTAATCCACAAGCCCAAACCAACGCCAAGCTTGATTCACTTACATCGTTCTTAACCGAAGTCAAGAAGGCCCTCGAAACTCTATCTGAGAGGGTTTCCAGCTTAGAAGAAATGTGTAAGGGTCAGCCACAGGGCTCCAAACGACGACATGATGATCAGAAGGATCCTGACCAACATGAGGGGGAGAAACGACTCAGACTGACCGAGCTGTCAACTTCAATGACAGAACCTGCAACCGTCACTCCAGCTGAACCTGAATCACAACAACAGCCTGAAGACTCATAAATGGTTCAAGACATGGAGCTATCAACACCGGTCAGAGATACAGTGCCATAGTCAGCAGACCCAACGGTTGAAAAGCCTGAGGGTTAATCAGAAGAAATCTTAATGCTGACTGTTCCGAAAAGGCCAGTCCTGGAATTGATCGATGAGGACTCAGCTGGGGATCCAGAACAAGAAAGGGAATGGAGAGAGAAAGTCATGCTAGCTATTCAATCTGAGACAAATGCGTTATGGAAATTTTCTGATGAAGACGAGTTCATGAATGACGACGACTATGACCAGTTCCTCCTTCAGAGAGAACATGTATTGATTTCTCAGCATGATGTACACGACACTACAGGTACCTCAGAGCTTCCAACTCCAGACCAAAAAATGACTCCACCTCAACCTGCTCAACCAACTTGTTGGGAAAGAGACCAGATATTGGTTCCATATCTGGAGGAATCACAGAAGAAGATTTTCGCTCACTGGATCAGGCCTCTTGACCCGGTAATGTGCCATGGGGTCTCGCATCTGAAAGATCCAATTCGAGCTCAATATTTGGAAGTAATAAAGAGATGCAGCATGGTCCATCAAGTCCGAACGCGACACATAATTACCAAGATTGTGGAGATCGTATCTGATAAGGTTCTTAGTGTATGGTTCCCGGTGTTCACAGTTAAACGGGATGACAGAAAAGAATGGGTATTCTCGGAAGCCGGTTTCAGACATTTGATTTTGAACGACTTCCCAGTTCTACTGAAAGAGTTGAAGACCCACACCATCCGACCGTTACCGTACACCAAAGCCCTCGACACGATAAAGAGATACATGAAATACACTATCATGCTCGGGTACATCAATGACTTCCAGTTGGGTTTAGAAAGCAACCAGAAAAAGATCAACCTTCTGAAGCCCAATCTGAATCTTCCCGAAGACGTACATGTACATACTATTCTTTCCAAACCAGAAACATGGATTGTGTATCTGAACAACCAAGGGGAGAAAAGGTACATGAGAATCAACGAGCTGCACAAGTTCAGTGAGGGAACTTTGATGAACATACAGAACGTGCTAAAGAAGATCATAGAAGAAGAAAAGAAAGAGTCGTCAGAGAACTTCGCCAATGTCATAAAGTATCTAGCTGAAGAGCTTCTCAAAGCAATTGAAGAACGGCTAGAGTTCAGGAAATCAATTCGGCACTTCGAGATATTATTCGCTATTCGAAAGCGATATGTCTCTAACTGACGTGAGATCGAACCTCAATTCCAAGGGGGAGATTGCTAGGTCTCGTGTTAGTGGAATAGAAGTATAGGGACCATTTATGTCAATTCTTGTAAATACCTTTTGTTAGGTATAAATACTTTGCTTAATCCTAGTTTTAGGGTTAATGATCATTATAGCTTTTCACATATTACATTGTACGGCTACTGCCTAAAGCTTTCTGTTCATGAATGATAAGTGAGATTTATGACTGATTATACTACATTGTGTTGATTCATTGTGATTGAATTGTTAATCTGGGATCCACAACATCAACCCATTACAAGTAACGAAGTCACCAAAGCCCTTGATCCTCTTTACTATTTGCAACATTAGTTCTTCATCTGGAAAGTGCTTGAATTGATCATAATCGAGCAACTTCATTTCTCCATTGGTGACAGCCTTGGCACAAAACGGGACCATCTTTGTATCCTAACTTTCATTTCTTGCTCAATAACTCCTCCGATTCAAGATTATCCAGCTCTTGTGCACTCGGGAATATTCCCACCCGTATTTTTTTTCCTAACCCACGTTTCTGGAGTTTACAAAGTTCTTCAGCTATCTCTAAGCTTCTTTGGAATCTATACTATATACTAACTAATGGTTAATACTATTAATTAAATTAATTATTAAGGTTGAATTTAATCAAAAGATATATACATATATATATATATATATATATAATATATATAGAGAGAGACTTGAGATCATGTGAGACCAAGCCATTTCCGTGAGACCCGTGAGACCAAAAAAATAACACTAAACCTTCACAGTAAAAGACTGTGAAGGTATTGTGAAGGTAAACCTTCACAGTGTTTTTACTGTGAAGGTTCGTTGTTTTGCTTACCTTCACAATGAATCGTTGTGAAGTTTTAGTGTTATTTTGTAGTCTCACGGTCTCACGAAAACAGGTTGGTCTCACGTGAACCCAACCCTATATATATATATATGGAACTCTTGCACTTGCTTCTTGTCATCCTTGAACAGCCTCAACATCCTCTTCACTTGATCCTGCATGATATTACAATTTAAGTATTTAATTTAACTTGATAATAAATTAACAAATTATATCTATACCACGGTTTCTTGCTGCTGGGAGGAGAAATAATTAGATCGTCGTCAAGGAGGGTTATAGATAGGGATGTAGGACAAGGTTGGGAATGCAGATGGTAACGTCGGAGTGATGATGATGATGACGATGATCATGCTCATGATGTTCAGCTGGTAGTAGTCGGATTGGTCTCATCACCGCTCTTGTGGAACGTATCTAACGGTTGTAAGCCATCATAAGGAAATCGTGATTGCAAACTGACTTCTCTAATTCGAACCTGGGCCATACTTTGATCTCCATTTTTTCATCACCAATCAATGCACCTCATCAAAATATTTGTAAATTTCATCTGTGATATTAATTCTTAACTTTATATATATACAAAAGGAAACTGAAAGAAAGAGATCAATTTAGAGAGATCCATTTGTTATATATCATATAAATATAATTAAAATAAATATGTTACCTTTTTAAAACATTAAATAAGTTCTAATTTGTTTTCTATTTGTGGGCTTTATTTTTTTTCATTTAAACATCAAAGCTCATGCCAAGTCTAATTTTCTGCATTCCCTCAAATTAAAGTGACTAATCTACCCTTTCCTTTTTTGTCCAAACTTCAAACACACCACGCCAAATCTAAATCTAAATATCATTTCCTTTAGCCTCAAAGGAAACAAGATCAACTTTATATTTGTTTTAATTAATTGATTAATTAATTAAGAAGGAATGGAAAATATATATGATTTGATTTTCACCTAATCTTGTAATATTGAAAACAAAATATGGAATTTCCAAGCACATCTTATTAGGTAGCTGAGATTGTGCAATCAGATAGCTATGAAATCCAAATCAATGATAAATTTCGAAAATCATACACTCATTATATACACACATAGGGAAGCGATCATTTGAAAACGAACCTTAAGCAACAATCAGTGAATTTATATTTTTAAGTGTTTTTTATTGTTAGGGGCTTTTATATCATTTTATGGTAGAATATCTTATTTTTGTTAGTTATCATTTTGATTTATTGTAGGAGATATTAATATCATCTCTCCTTTTAGTTATGGTAATTAATTTATATTTTTCAATAAACCAAATACCTCTTTGTAATTCGAGATGCAACATCACCATTTTCAGTCATCGTATGATTTCCTTTCCTTTCCCACCACCGGCTGCTAACCAGTTCACCATTCTCGCTAGTGAATGTTCAAGCAAATCTGGTTTCGATTCCAACATTTTCAACCGTTCTATAATCCCTTTCCATGTCCCACCATCTGTTGCCAATTTTGCCATTCTCTCTCTCTCTCTCTCTCTCTCTCTCTCTCTATATATATATATATATATATATATATATATAACTAATTGTTAGATAGTATTAGAATTTGAATCTAGTTTAATAATTAAGATCGATAATTAAAGACGTGTTTGATATGCCTGTTGGTTCCATAGTTGATTGGAACGTGGTCGTAGAAACCTATACACATCAACCCATTACAAGTAAACAAGTCACCAAAGCCCTTGATCCTCTTCAATTTTTGGAACATTAGCTCTTCATTTGGAAGGTGCTTGAATTGATCATAACTGAGCATCTTGATTTCTCCATCGGTGACACCCTTGGCTACACACAAACTAAACCGGATCAGCTTTGTATCCCAACTTGCATTTCTTGCGCAACCGCTTCAAGATTATTCGGCTCTTGTGCACTCGGTAAATTCCCCCCATGTATTTTTTCCCTAACCCTATGTTTCTGGAGTTTACAAAGTTCTTCACCCATCTCTAAGCTTATTGGGAATCTATAATATATACTAATTAATGGTTAATATTATCAATTAAATTAATTATTAAGGTAGAACTTAATCAAAAGATATATCTATCATTACTTGCAGCCACATAGAAGTAAGGACTTGATAACATCTTCGAACAATGTCGCGTATGAAAAAGACGGTCAAACCCTCGTTTGGCTGCTTCTTCGTGTAATCTATGTAACTATTGCACTTACTTCTTGTTTTCCCTAGACATCCTCAACATCCTGTTCACTTGATCCAGCATGCATGATATCAAAAATTAAGTGTTTAATTTAATTTAATTTACTTTAATAATAACTTAACAAACTATATATATACCAAAATTTCTTGCTTCTCGGAAGGGGAAATAATTAGATCATCATCGTATAGATAGGAAAGTAGGACAATGTTGATCCAAATCTCTCAGTGATTTGATGATGACCCTTAGAATCACTTAGTGAAAATTACAAATAACATCTGTATGTATTAGTGTTTTGCCATCAACAATAATATACAAAGCCTGTTCAATATCGCTGACGGTGCTCACTGTTTAACCTCATAAGCTTAATGAAAAATGTCCATCAGTGATAACCTGAGCCTATTCACTTATCACTAATGATCGCTGATAGTTTAATATGTAAGCAATGTTGTTTGTAATCCCTGAAGACAAGTTTCGCGACAAAGAGTTCATCGTTGATATCGAAGACAAAGCTGATGAACAAATGACAAGTCTACTAATGATCTGATGCAGATATCAGTGAAACCAAGACATGTCTAACACGCGCGACATTTTTAGAAGAAGATTTCAGCGATAGCTGACTTACATAAGGACTTCTCTGATGGAAGATCTATTCAGCGATCGCTGATCAAGAAGCATATACTTCAAGAAATGTTTGTCTTATCTACTTGCACACTCCGTACGATTTGTCACAAGGGGCATGCCTTTGTCCAGGATAGTACAACCACTCTGCTACTACTCTGTTCACCATCCGGCCCAAAGCATGTTGTGCCAAAAGTCAGAAGCATGCATCTAACCATATGAAGACACGTGTAAAGTCCTCCTTCCATGCATTTAATGCGTCGGGTATAAATAGAAGGAATATGAAGGTGGTCTCTCCCTCATCAACTTAGTGCACAGAAAAATATCTTCATTTTTCTATACCTCCTTTTCTCTCTATTTCTTGTGCAAGAACTCTTAGTGATTCTCAAGTTTGTTTAGATTAGGTTCTACTTAATCTTATTTCGCAACAAACTGTATATTGTGTTTGATTTATCAATAAACAATTTAGAAAACCAAAATCTTGTGTTTGTATTCAACCCCCCTTCTACAAACTGTTTACTTGTATAACCCTTTCAGGTATAACAAGTGGTATCAGAGCAGATTGTTTAATCTCTATAAACAAGATCTTGCTTATACTAATCTCTTCCTTGCTATTCTCCAAATGACACAAAACACAAACACAAACTATATTGATAATGGTTCACTTGCTAAACCTCCTCGATTTAGTAGAGATAACTTAAATCTTTGGAAAAATTGAATGATGCTTTTCCTAGAAGGTGTAGATCCCACTATACCTCACTACGTGGAAAATGGACCCTATATCCTCTACGTTATTTCTCCTGCTGTTGTGGCCACTGCTGTAACGACCCGCAATCCCAAGCATAGTTCATATAGCATAAATTTCATAACGTCGTTATTTAACTAAGATACATCACATTACAACTTCGGTCCTTTAGTCATAAACAAAATACATAATTTCATTACAAACTTTTCTTTTGCTAAATACATTACAACTAATAACAAGACATGACTGTAAAACATGCAATAATCTTCAAAAACACACTTCTTCCAAAAGTTATCCATCGATTACCGTTCCTACTTGCCCTTACTCGATCCACGACCTGGGATACATATTTTAAAACAAAAATGAGGGTTAGACCTAGCGGTCTAAGTGAGAAAACCCCTGTCCTTTCACAATCATTATAAAATCCATTTATATGAAATCTTTTATATACACACATATATATCATACGTAATTAAATACCAATCAAGACTCGTGCACTGTGCTCAATTCATCCTCATTCTCATTCTCATTTCCCCTGGCCATATCAGTTGGTTGCGAGCCAACAACACCGCTGTACGACAATTACAGCACCGCTGTACAACAACTACAGCACCGCTGTACAACAACTACAGCAAACACCGCCGACCATAATTTCGGCTAACCTATATTCGTGTAGTGTAATGCACATATAAATACAATATATATCTCAATATACCATATTGTCATTTATGAACACCTAATCACATTATCTATCACCCTTTTCAATCTACACGTATATGTATTCCAGTTTAAATAAAAACACTTTGAAGAAAAACTCACCTGTTAGCTTAACAAAATGCTTCCAAGCCTTTTCCACAGATTCAGTCCTTTACTCAGGATTCACAAAATCTGTAACAATCAGATACAATATCTCTTTACCATATAGAACACATGAGACTCTTTAGCAACTAAGAATCCTAATTAACCTATCAAACTCTTATCCTCAATTGTTCCCCTACGACGACTTAACACGCGGATGGGGTCAAGTGGCAACGCCCTTCCGGGGTCTGGGGGCCGCCCCCAAAAAGTTTTCGGAACAACTTAACTCAAAATACATTTGGAAACTATATCCGAACACTCAAAAGTATCCAAAATCACAAAATTGGTCAAACAGCTAAAGTATCCGGAAACCACAATTTATCCGGACAACACCACTTTTCCGGACAGCATGACTTTTCCGGACAACATGACTTTTCCGGACAACCTATACAATCCGGACGTCATCCGGACACCAAAGTAATCCGGATACTATCCGGTATCCAATTCTATCCGGAAAACATAGGAAAAAGGAAACTTACCCGGATAAGGAAACCGTCCGGACACCTTTAGAACACCATCCGGATACCACCAAGAAAATTACCTGGACACCTTCTTACTGTGTCCGGACACTACTGTCGGTTTGCCCTATTTCTACCCAGAAATCCGCTGATTCATTACCAGATGTAATTCTAACTATTCTACTCCGATAGAAACATCCAGCTATCAATTATACACATAATATGTAAAGAAAACATACCTCAAACACTTCCAATGGATCAAATTTGAAGCCTTACCCTTCTTTTCTTCTTTTCTTCTCTTAGTCTCCAAAACACACACTACACACTCTTGATTGCTGAATAATAAAAATATCTGGACCCTAATTCAGATATTATTAACCAATTTACTACTTCAGCCCCTACACTTTTCATTACTAAATATTATATCCTTAAACTTATAAATTCATCTCATTTTACCCTAAACATCAATTATAGAGTTAAATACTTTAGCAAAAAGAGGGTTTAACTAACGAACTCACCCAGGGTATTACAACTGCTACCACTCCAGCCATTCCTGAAAGACAACTCATCAAAGAGGTCTCTCAATGGACTGAAGATGATAAGAAGAGGGTAGACATTGACACCAAAGCCAAATCAATCATATATATGGCTCTACCTGATGAGGTCTATCACATGTCATGAACCTCAGATCCTCCGTATCGATGTGGGACACAATCTGTGTTCAATATGAAGGTACATCTGATGTACAAGAGTCCAGAAAGATAAATCTGGTAAGACAATATGAAAGCTTCATTTGTGGTAAGAAAGAAATTTTATCTGAAGTACACCAACATTTTAACTGTTTAATTATTGATCTAAAAACTGTTGGTAAGACGTACTCTAACTCTGAGATTCTGACAAAGTTCTTGGAATGTCTTCCTGAAAGTTGGGAAAACTATACCATGTGTCTTAAACTATCTAAGGATCTCAAATATATGACCTTAAGCACTTTTTTGGCACTATGCTCAATGATGAGCAATCTTGTCATCTTAAGAATAATCTTATAAAAGATTCAAAAAGCACACATGTTGCTTTACTCTCCTCAGAGTTGATACCCACTCAGCGATCTTCTGTCATAATCACTGAGATGGAATCTAACTCTAATGATTCATCAAACATTGATCCTTCAGAACGTGATGAATCCCTGACACTCTTGACAAACTGCTTCAAGAGATTTGCAAGAAGAGTAACTTCAGAAGAAATAAACCTCTCTCTATCACTGACGAGCCTAAATCATCTCCCATTGATAATGCAACTGCCACTTGCTATAACTGCGAAAAGAAAGGTTATTTTGCTAGTAAGTGCAGGTCAAAGAAAGTTTTCAAACCCGTTTCATCATTCAAGAACTCCTCTACCTCTAAATCTAGAGATGACAAATGCCTGAAACTCAAAGAGAAATACCAGAAGTTGAAAAACTTCAAGAAGAAAGGTAAAGGTCTAATCGCTGAAGAACACGATTGGGCTGAATCTGATGAGGAATCAGATTCTGATGAAGAAGATGAGGCCAATCTATGTCTAATGGCCGATATTCAAGAAGTAAAGGAAGAGCTTGCTGATATTCCCTCTACATCTTCCACTTCTCAGGTATCAATATCTCCTACTCAAGCTATCATTGATGATGACAGGCTTTGCGCTATCGATTCACTGACTATTTATTTATACGATGCCCTGGATGGAAAGACCCAAGTTGAACAACAAAATCTAGACTTAACTGAACAGCTTAATAAATGCCATATAAAGATCCAAGAACTCTCTAAAATTGAGGAAAGTTTAAAAGATCAGGTCTATGTAAATCAAGTGATCAACATTTAACGCGAACAAGCTATCGCTGAACGAAAAGCTGAGAAAGCTATTGTTGAAGGATGGTGTAAATCCTCAACAAAGATCACTGAGATAATCGGTGCTCAAATCCATGTCAATGACAGAAGTGGTCTTGGTTTTAATGCTAACACAGAAGAACCAACCAAAGATCGTTACATGCTTAAGTTTGGAATGTGTGTCTCCTCCTTCCCTGAAACCTCATCATCTCAGTGCTCTTCTTCTAATCCTCATATCCCTGAGGAAAAATCTTCTTTGAGCCCCAAACTCAAAGACAAAGGAAAAACCGTTTTACAAAATCCTCATAAGGGTACCAAAGTGCCAAAGCTGAAGAAGTCTAAACCTTCAGCTACTCAACCTTCCATCTCAAAAGTGAAGATCCCTGAACATGTTCAGCGATCAACCCCAAGAATAAAGGTTGATGTAATAGCTAAGAAATCTGAAGAACCCAAGGTTCCTCCGATATCTGATGCTAAAGGCATTCTTAGTATATGCCCTGCTCATTT
>CM066314.1:196641928-196659000 GCA_033807775.1 Saussurea involucrata
CCGGATACATACACAATCCGGACAACCTGAATTATCCGGACAGCAAGCAATCCGAATACCATCCGGTATTTCATTCCATCCGGAAACTTACAACAAAAAGGAACTTACCCGGACACTTGACTTGTCTGGACACCATCAACAAAGCTACCCGGACACTACCAACAAAAGTATCCGGACACATTCATTCTATCCGGAAACCACTGTCTGTTTATGCATTTTCTACCCAGAATTCGGCTGAATCAACCCAAATCATGAAATCTATGATTCTACTCCGATAGGAACTATCTAATAGCAATTACCAACATAAAATGTAAAGGAAACATACCTTGAATCACTTCTAAGTACACCAATTGAAGCCTCAACTTCACTTTTCTTTCTTTTCTCCTTTTTGCCTCAAAACACACACACTGAAATCTGGATAATATCTGAGTTGTGAAATATCTGAGATGCTTAAGAGATAATATCCACCTATATTACCCATTTAAACCTTGAACTTCCCAACAATGCCCCAAACACCCCTAAACTTATAATTTACCCAAACTTACCATAATATTCAACTTTAAAATTAACTAAACTTAACGGAAAAGAGATTTTAACTAACGAATTTACCCGGCGTATTACAGTTTAGGTTATGAATGATTTGCGCTTCATAAAAATAATAGAAAGAGTTTGCGTTTCATTCTTATATGTAACACTTTCTAATCATTCAATAAGATTAATCGTCATGATACATTGTTACTTGATCGAAATGGAATTCACATATTTGGTTTATTGAAAGAAATAATTAATTACCACAATTACAAGGAGAGACGATGTTAATATCTCCTCAATAAATCAAAATGATAACTACCTAAAATAAGATATTCTACAATCAAATGACATAAAAGCCCCTAACAATAAAAAAACACTTAAAAATAGAAATTCACTGATTGTTGGTTAAGGCTCGTTTTCAAATGATCGCTCCCTTATGTGTGTATATAATGAGTATATGATTTTCAAAATTTATCATTGATTTTGATTTCCACAATTACCTGATTGCACAATCTCAGCTACCAAATAAGATGTGCTTGGAAATATCGTATTTTGTTTTCAATACTACAAGATTAGGTGAAAATCAAATCATATATATTTTCCATTCCTTCTTAATTAATTAAAAAAGTTCTAAAGTTGATGTTGTTTCCTTTGAGGCTAAGGGAAATGATATTTAGATTTAGATTTGGCATGGTGTGTTTGGAGTTTGGACAAAACAAGGAAAGGGTAGATTAGTTACTTTATTTTGAGGGAATGGAGAAAATTTTGACTTGAAATGAGGTTTGAACTTTAAATGAAAAAAAGATAAAGCCCAGAAATAGAAAATATATTAGAACTTATTTAATGTTTTAAAAATGTAACATATTTATTTTAATTATATTTATAGAATATATAACAAAAGGATCCTCTAAATCAATATTATTTGATCTCTTTCTTTTTGTTCCTTTTGTATATATATATATATATAAAGTTAAGAATTAATATCACAAATGAAATTTATAAATATACTTTGATGTGGTGCATTAATTGGTGATGAAGAAAATGGAGACGAAAGTATGGAGCAAGTTCAAATTAGAGAAGTCAGTATGCAATCACGGTTTCTTTATGATGGCTCACAACCGTTGGATACCTTCCACCAAAACGGTGATCAGACCAAAGTTTGAATTAGAGAAGTCAGTATGCAATCACGCTTTCTTTATGATGGCTCACAACTGTTGGATACCTTCCACCAAAACGATGATGAGACCAATCCGACTACTACAAGCTGAACATCATGATCATGATCATCGTTATCGTCATCATCACTCTGATGTTACCATCTGCATTCCCAACCTTGTCCTACTTCTCTATCTATAACCCTCATTGACGACGATCTAATTATTTCCCCTTTCCAGCAACAAGAAACCGTGGTATATATATTACTTATTATTAAGTTGAATTAAATACTTAATTTTTGATATCATGCATGCAAGATCAAGTGAACAGGATGTTGAGGCTGTCTAAGGAAGACAAGAAGCTAGTGCAAGTGTTCCATAGATTACACGAAGAAGCACCCAAACGAGGGTTTGGTCGTCTTTTTCGTAACCTGATATTGTTCGAAGATGTTATCAAGTCCTTATTTCTCTATGGCTGTAGGTAATGGTATATATATACATATCTTTTGATTAAATTCTATATTAATGGGTCAAAAGATGGCAGGAGGTGAAAGTATTGAGCAAGTTCAAATTAGAGAAGTCAGTATGCAATCACGACTTCTTTATGATGGCTCGTAACCATTGGATACCTTCCACATACACGGTGATGAGATCAATCCGACTACTACCAGCTGAACATCATGATCATCATCATCACTCCGACGTTACCGTCTCCATTTCCCAACCTTGTCTGTTGGTCCCAAAGTGGTTATACAAGTAAACATTTTGAAGAAGGGAGGGGGGGGGGGGGGTTGAATACAAACACAAGATTTTGGTTTTCTAAATTGTTTATTGATAAATCAAACACAATTTACAGTTTGTTGCGAAATAAGATTAAGTAGAACCTAATCTAAACAAACTTGAGAATCACTAAGAGTTCTTGCACAAGAAATAGAGAGAAAAGGAGGTATAGAAAAAATGAAGATATTTTTCTGTGCACTAAGTTGATGAGGGAGAGACCACCTTCATATTCCTTCTATTTATACCCGATGCATTAAATGCATGGAAGGAGGACTTTACACATGTCTTCATATGGTTAGATGCATGCTTTTGACTTTTTGCACAACATGCTTTGGGCCGTATGGTGAACAGTGTAGTGGCAGAGTGGTTGTACGATCTTGGAAAAAGGCATGTACCTTTTGACAAATCGTACGGAGTGTGACAGTAGATAAGACAAACATTTCTTGAAGTAGAAGCTTCATGATCAACGATCGCTGAATAGATCTTCCATCAGAGAAGTCCTGATATAAGGCAGGTATCGCTGAAGTCTTCTTCTAGAAATGTCGCGCGTTTTGGACTAGTCTTGGTTTCACCGATGTCCGCATCAGATCATTAGTAGACTTGTCACTTGTTCATCAACTTTGTCTTCGATGTTAGCGATGAACTCTATGTCGCAAAACTTGTCTTCAGGGATTACAAACAACATTGCTTAAATATTAAACTATAAGCGATCATCAGTGATAAGTGAACATGCTCACGTTATCACAGATAGACATTTATCGCTGAGCTTATCAGGTTAAACAGTGAGCACCATCGTCGATACTGAACAGGCTCAGTATATTATTGCTGATGGCAAAACACTAATACATACAGATGCTATTTGTAATTTTCACTAAGTAATTCTAAGCGTCATCATCAAATCACTGAGAGAGTTTGGATCAACAATCTCCCCTATTTGATGATGACAAAGCAACAAAAGAAAATTGCTAAGTATTAAAAACATTAGGATAAATGTGACTCATAGATGATGGTCGGGCCAAAAACGTCAAACAAAAGTGGGTAGCGAAGGGATCTAAAGAGAACAAGTTGCAGTTAGAGTCATTTAATTTCGTTTTCAATTCTAGGACAAACATTGATAATTATGATGTAATTGATTCAAGTACTATTATTGAACAAAGTATTAATTTTCCGTTAAAGATTTATTAAATTCAGCAATTACTTCAGTTATCTCATGATTGTATATGTTGCTCCAATTGTGGTTTGAAAGAATTTGTCGATAAACAGTATGCATCTGATTGGTTTGGTTCTTATCGTGTGTTTAATTCTCATCGTAAGTTTAAGTCACCCAAACCCAAACGTGAACCCAATTCAAAATGGGTTCCTAAAACAGGTGCTACACCTAACCCCCCAGAAACCATTTTCAAATGGGTACCTAAAGCTGCTTAATTCTTTTGGCAGAACGGTCATGTGTGGTACTTAGATTCAGGTTGCTCCAAGCATATGACCGGAAGGATGGAGCTTCTCACGAACTTCACCGAAAACTTTTGTGGCAACGTGAGATTTTGGAATGACGAAAAAGCACCAATCATGGGTTATGGCGACATCATTCAAGATCATATTACTATCAAGAAGGTTTCTTATGTCCAAGGCTTAGGACATAATCTGCTTAGCATAGGTCAGTTCTGCGACAAAGACCTAGAGGTCAACTTTAAACCTAAGAGGTGCAGTGTTCGCACTAAAGACGGAAAGGAGCTACTAGTTGGGACGTGCAAGACCAACCTCTACACAATCGACCTCTCCTCTCTGAAGATGGACGATTTCGTGTGCTTGATGTCAAAGGCCAACTCTCAGCAAAATTGGATATGGCATCGAAGACTGTCGTACCTGAACTTCAAGAACATCAACAAGTTGGTGCTAGGAGGACACGTGAAAGGAATGCTAGAGCTCAAGTTTGAGAAGGACCATCTCTGTGCAACATGCAAGACAAAAAAGATGAAGCGAGCTTCCCACAAGCCGAAGGCCCCTCCGAGCACGTCTAGGTCTCTCGAACTCATCCACATGGATTTATGTGGACCGATGCGTGTTCAAAGCATCAATCATAAGAAATACGTCCTGGTCATGGTCGACGACTACTCACGCTACACATGGGTCAAATTCCTCTATTCCAAAGATGAGACCCCGGAGCTGATCATCACTCATTGGAAAATCGTGCAATTGAATCTTCGACAGCTCATTCAGACCATCCGGGCCAACAACGGTACCGAGTTTAAAAATTGCACGTTGGATGACTACCTCACTTCCGTAGGAATCACCCACACCTTCTCTGCCACACGTACTTCTCAGCAAAACGGAGTCGTGGAAAGGAGCAACCGTACCCTAGTGGAAACCGCTCACACCATGCTTTCTCAGTCCAAGTTACCGTTATATCTGTGGGCCGAGGTCGTTGCAACTGCCTGCTACACGCAAAACTGGACCATTTTCAACAAGTGGTTCAAAAAGACGCCCTACGAGATCATCAACAATTGCATCCCAAACATCATGAACAAAAAAGACGATCTCGGGAAGTTCAGGCCCAAAGCGGATGAAGGAGTATTCATCGGATACTCGACTCAAGCTCAAACATTCCACGTCTACAACAAGCGCACAAAGACCGTCATAGAGAGTGTAAACGTGACTTTTGACGAACTGGCTAACTTGGCTTCTGAACAACTCAGTTCAGAACCCGCTTTAACTGGTGTGTTAGCTTCCGAACATTCTCGTTCGGGATCTACACATAATCCTAGGAATTCAGATCATGCCTCTAGATCAAAATCACATCTTTCTGATTTGGATTTACTTTTTGAGCATATCTACGATGAATTCTTTAACAAGATTAACACAAATGTTCATGTGAATAACAGGATTGGAGCCACACAAATCGAGGACCCTACAAACATCACGGGTCCGTTGACATCAAGCAGCTTGATAACGCCACTTTTGGCGTTATTTTCGGTCCTAAAACCAATGAGATTGGCTTGTGTTCTAGAAAAACGGCAGAACTTTATGGTTTATCGACGGAAATGTACAGTAATCTAAAAGGAGGCAATCATCGAGAAAAGGGGAGGAAAAGAGCCAAAAGAGAGTCCAAAACGAAGCCAACGGAAGCCCAAGACCCGTGCCCGAACCTGGACCCAGATCCACGAAACAAACCTGACCCGGACACTTCAGGAAAGAGCGCGATTTGTTGCGCGGTTTGTAAGCCATGGGACAAACCACGTAAGTCCCTGTTCATTTTCTATACTAGGCGATTTTCCGGAATTAGGTCACTACTTCTCGACGTGCGACGGTAGGCTGCTTGGGGGCGATTTTCAGAGACTTTTTATGTCCTTTGGAGCCACGATAGAGGACGGTTTGAGGAGGAGTTCACAACGAGAATTGGATTAGAGCCGAGAGAAGGGAGTTCACCATTACATTCACCACATTCACGATGACTATGTTTGCACATGCTATTTCTCTTCTTTTTCTTGTGTTTTTGTCCACCACCAACATGAACTAATCTTTAGATGTTGGGGGTTCGTTTGAATTTGGTTTAAGCTTATGAACAGATGATTTGAGACTTTTATCAGTTTTTCTTATTTAATGAAGCATGTGATTTGAGTTTAATGCTTTTGTGAGTTTGGCCAACTTTCAATTGTTTTGTTTGTTTTCAATTAAGTTCGAGAGAATTAATTGTTAACTAGAACTAGAAATTGCATGCCTAAGGTGAGAAATTGGATAGAGATATACCATGTAAGCCTTAGTCCCATTAGAATCTTGATTTTAATGTGTTTTGAATCCCATAGGTTGAGATCGAGAGATAAAACTTGTGTTTTCAAAATAAAATCCGTGGTTGCTTGAGAAAGAACCACGGTGATTTTAGAGATTGGGTATTCATCAAAGGAAATAACCGATAATTGTTTTAACTCAAGTGTTTGCACGTGAAAACCTTAGGATTTCCAACCCTCAATTGTTTTCTCTATCCACAGTTTCCTCAAAGTTGTCTACTGTCTCGTGTTTGATTTAATTACTTGCAATTAATTAGTTTCATACCCACAACTCAAAATATCGATCGTTCAGTTAATAGCAATTGTAGTCATTGTGATACTTAGTTCCTAGTTCCCTGTGTTCGATACTCGTACTTTCAGTACTATTACTTGATTTCGACACCGTACACTTGCGGTTAGATTTAGGGGGGTGTAAACCCACGTATCAAGTTTTTGGCGCCGTTGCCGGGGAACTAGTTGCAACTGATAGCACTACCAGCTATAAGCGCTATTACATTGAACATTTTTATTTTTGTTATTTTATTTCATCACTTTCAGTTTTTGGATTACTAATTTTGTTTACTTTTCGTTTCAGGTACTAATTGGTTTATGTCAAGGAAAACCCGATGGGAAGGACTCGAACCACTCGATCCGGAAATCGAAAGGACCGCCCGTAAGTTACGAAAAGAATCTAAAGTTAAAAGACATCTGAAGATGGGCGACGAAGCTCCTCCTGAGAGACGCCTTATGTGGTCGTTTGCCGATCCGAATGTGGCAGCCGTACACATAGGCATCCACCGCCCACTACTGGGGAGAACTCTTTTGAGCTCAAACCAAGTACCATCGTGATGGTACAACAAAATCAGTATGGAGGAGCCCCAACAGAAGATCCTCATGCACACCTCCATGCATTTGAGAGGATTTGCAACATGTTCAAGATAAATGGGGTGAACGAGGATGCTATCAAGCTGAGACTGTTAAGCTTTTCACTCAAAGGCAGAGTCGAAACATTGGACATAAAGTATCCAACCGGACTCAATCACCACCTGGGCGCAACTGAAAGCGGCCTTCCTCCAGAAATTCTTCCCACCAAGCAGAACCGCCCAACTCATGGCTGAAATCACCCATTTTGCTCAATGGGATCAAGAGACATTGTATGAAGCTCGGGAGAGGTACAAAGATATGATCAAGAAATGCCCTTATCATGGGTTACAAGGTTGGGTCATCATCCAAACGTTCTTCAGTGGACTTCACCCGCAGTTCAAAAACGACATCACAACTGCAGCGGGTGGAGCCTTAATGGATAAGTCTTATGAGGAGGCATGCGAGTTGATCGATAATCTGGCTGAACATAGTTTTTCTACTCCAAGATCAGCAGTTAGAAAAGTTGCAAGTGTTCAAGAATCAGAGGAGTTGAAGGTGATGAAAGCTCAAATAGCCGCGATCACAAACCATTTAAAGGGGGTCGGTCCATAAGTGTTCCCCATATCTCAAGAACCTGAACATGTTCAATTCTTGCAAAACCGGAACAACCAGCCGAGAAACGACCCTTTCTCGAACACATGTAATGAGGTGTGGAAGAAACACCCTAACTTCTCGTGGAGTCAACCGCAAGGACAACCCGGTCAACAACAACAAGGTAATCATTCCAATTTTTCTAATTCTCCTAACTCTAACAATGTTTACCGTCCTCCAGGTTACAACCAACAGAGATTTGATGAAGGACCATCCAGGGAGAAGAAACCGGGGTTAGAGGATATGATGATGAAGTTCATGACCAAGATGGATAGCACAGTTGAAGGATTGGCAAGCACGATGAGTACAGTAAAAGCAACAACTGAACAGAACACCTCCTCCATCAAGCTCCTTGAAAGGCAAGTGGGGCAAATTTCTGAAGCCTTACAAAATCGAGCTCCCGGGACATTCCCTAGTCAGACTGAAAGGAAACCAAGAGAAGAATGCAATGCAATTCATCTGAGGAGCGGGGCGAAATTGATAAAAGACTTGACTCATGAGCCAGTTATCGAAGTGGAGACGGAGATGGTCGAGGAGGCGAATGATGGGCTGAAGGACGATCTTTCTAGTGATATGGTTGATCGGGGGAAGCCGAAGGAAAAAGAGGTGACACCTCCATCAAAGCCGGTAGTCAAACCATATGTGCCATCGCTACCGTTTCTGAATCGAGTAAAGGCTTATAAGGATGAGGAACAGTTCAAGAAATTCCTTGACATCTTCAAGAAGATGCACATCAACATTCCATTTGCAGAAGCACTTGCCCAAATGCCAACATATCTCAAGTTCATGAAGGACATTTTATCCAAGAAGAGGGCAATCGAACACCAGTCTACCATTGCACTTACTGAAGAGTGTAGTGCTATCATTCAGAACAAGCTTCCCCCGAAGCTTCAAGATCAAGGGTGTTTTTCTATACCTATACAAGTTGGAGATCTTTATTTTGGTAAGGTGTTATGTGATTTAGGAGCAAGTATTAATTTAATGCCTCTTTCTATTTTCAGGAAACTTGGATTGGGGGAAGTGAAGCCTACAAACATGACCCTCCAACTCGCCGATAGATCAATAACATATCCATATGGAGTGATAGAGGATGTTCTCATCAAAGTCGATAAGTTCTACTTTCCGGTGGACTTCGTGGTGCTGGATATTGGTGAAGATATTGAGGTCCCGCTAATATTAGGAAGACCCTTTCTGGCCACGAGCAAAGCACTTATCAACATGGAAGAAGGCGAGATGACGTTAAGGTTTGGCGGCGAAAAGGTAATGTTCAAGATGTTCGAGAGTGCAAGAGGTAGAAGCGAAGAGGAACCTTGTAACCACGGAAAGCCGAAGGAGTGATCAGAAGGAAGGTCGTGCCACGACTTTAACTACGGCGCTGGGTGGGAGGCAACCCATCAAGGTTTGATCTCTTTTGTTTTTAGTTACGTTTTCGAGTGTGGTTTTTGAGTGATTTTATTTACAAAAAAAAGGGATGAACAGAGACTTACGCGGGTTTGGGCGCGGTTTTAGGCCGCGGCCCAAACCGCGCAAGCCTCTGGAGGTTTTGCGAAACAGGGAGCTACGCGGGATTCCCTGCGGCCTTCAAACCGCACGCTAAACCGCGCGGGTCCCCTGATGCTTCTAGGCTGTTTCTTGCGCAGTGTTTGCCCATTTCGTGCTTTGTGTCGTTCCGTTTCTTTGCTTTCTTTCCCCCTTTGCTTTCATTATTTGTTTTTTTGTGCTTGTTCTCCTTCCTTTCCGGTTTCTCCCAACTACTCTCTCAACGGTTCAAGAGACTCACCTCCTTCCGGTCAGACAGTTATGTTCTAACTCTGTATGTAACGAGTGGTGTATGATGCTTTGTTTCCTTTTTAGCTAAACGAGATGCAACAAACCTAAGTTTCACTTAGGTTTGGGGTGCCTCACTTTTCAACATCTACACACTCACATGTACCCCTGTGCAAACCTCGGTTTCACCGAGGTTTGGGGTTGGCTTTAGTTGACAAACCTAGGCCACGACCTAGGTTTGGGGTGGCCATATTTGAAAAACTCTGGGCTCACTCTTTGATGTATTGTGTTAATGCTTTGCCTTTCCTGCTTGATGACTGTATTAACTGCACAATGATTTGTGTCGCATCGCCTACACCGATACTTACACATTAGGGACAATGTGTGGGTAAGGTTTGGGGTTGCCCAATCGGGCCCACGTTTATACACGTAGATTTCCTGCACTTCTGAATGTTTAGATCATAGTAGCTAAATTTTTGTTTTGGATGTTTGAAACCGACCATTGTGGGAAGAATCTTGTGAAAGTAACGTGACCATTAGGGAAGGGCCGGGAAAAGGCATGACTAGGGACATTAGTGCAGACCACCCAATAGCGAGATTTGAGCCTAAATGACGTTCTTCACTTTGAGGGATTTAAACACTTAAGTCATATACACTTTTTTGAATTCCTTGTCGTGATTATAGAGTGATCTCGCTATAATATTGCATTGAGTAGCAAAGACAACCATCGGGATATTGGGTAAGGGTGTAGTAGACCATATCATGTGGACCTTAAGAGATGATTCCACGCATTGTGTGCATTTTAACCTGTTTTTTTCTATCGTTCCTTTTACCCATTATATGCGTAACCAAAACCCCTTTGTAGCCAAACACTCACCACCTTGTTCATTTCAAACCCACCATTAAACCCTAGCCAAAAACCTTAGCCAACCCTTATCCAAAAGTGTGTCAATCAGAGGCGGTAATGAACAGCAGAAGATAGAGCAGAAAAGAAATAGTACAGGCCAGTCACGAGAATAAATTGGGTGCATTCTAACCCAAGAGATACAAAAGAGGGCCAATGCAGCCCCAATCAAATAAAGAGAGCCAATGATGCTACAAAAAAAATAAAAAAATAAAATAGTTAGATAGTATTTATAACAGCTAAATAAGAGAGTCAAAGCGACTCCAGTAGTGACAAAGAGGGCCAAAGGATAGAATGTGAAGCAAGAAAGTTCAGACTTGCTAAAGATTGACACACCGAGGATTTTTGATTCGCTTACCTTTCATTTCTTAGCCATGACCTTAGCCCGGTTACAGCCCTTGTAAAGACCTGGATGATCTTCTGGAAAATGTGATTAGGGTATACGACCACCTTTACCAATATTCCCTGTCTTGCTACTTGATTCCCTTCTGAGATCGACTTTTTGGACATTTGTGCGTCTTTCAAGAGAGTTGTCATGTAATTATCGAGTATTCTTGTACATAAATTCCTTATACATGACAACATGTGCGACAGCCTAGGTTCGAGTGAAATGAGAGTATCCCGTGAGGTAGGGTCGAGGCGAAATGTTTTCCCTAGTATGTTTGGACCTAGTACAACCTTAATGTAATCGGAGCAGTCACGAGTTCAACTCACAATGGAAGGCCATAGATCAAACAAAATAAGGATGAGGCGAGAGTGAGATAGGCATTCACGGGTATGGGAAATCACCAGTGCATTACGTGGTACCGATTGGGAGTTGTGCAATTATTATTTCACTGATATATGCTTTTATTCTATTTTATCGCTAATTTGCTTGAGGACAAGCAACGCTCGGTTTGGTGTTGTTGATAACGCCACTTTTTGGCGTTATTTTCGGCCCTAAAACCAATAAGATTGGCTTGTGTTCTAGCAAAAAGGCGGAACTTTATGGTTTATCGAGTGAAATGTGCAGGTAATCTAAAAGGAGGCAATCATCGAGAAAAGGGGCGGAAAAGAGCCAAAAGAGAGTCCAAAACGAAGCCAACGGTAGCCCAAGATCCAAGCCCAAGACCCGTGCCCGAACCTAGACCCAGATCCACGAAACAAACCTGACCCGGACACTTTAGGAAAGCGTGCGGTTTGTTGCGCAGTTTGTAAGCCACGAGACAAACCACGTAAGTCCCTGTTCGTTTTCTATACTAGGTGATTTTCCGGAATTAGGTCACTACTTCTCGACGTGCGACGGTAGGCTGCTTGGGGGCGATTTTCAGAGACTTTTTACGTTCTTTGGAGCCACGATAGAGGACGATTTGAGGAGGAGTTCACAACGAGAATTGGATTAGAGCCGAGAGAAGGGAGTTCACCATTACATTCACCACGTTCACGATCACTATGTTTGCACATGCTATTTCTCTTCTTTTTCTTGAGTTTTTGTCCACCGCCAACATGAACTAATCTTTAGATGTTGGGGGTTGGTTTGAATTTGGTTTAAGCTTATGAACAGATGATTTGAGACTTTTATCAGTTTTTCTTATTTAACGAAGCATGTGATTTGAGTTTAATGCTTTTGTGAGTTTGGCCAACTTTCAGTTGTTTTGATTGTTTTCAATTAAGTTCGAGAGAATTAATTGTTAACTAGAACTAGAAATTGCATGCCTAAGGTGAGAAATTGGCTAGAGATATACCAAGTAAGCCTTAGTCCCATTAGAATCTTGATTTTAATGTGTTTTGAATCCCATAGGTTGAGACCGAGAGATAAAACTTGTGTTTTCAAAATAAAATCCGTGGTTGCTTGAGAAAGAACCACGATGATTTTAGAGATTGGGTATTCATCAAAGGAAATAACCGATAATTGTTTTAACTCAAGTGTTTGCACGTGAAAACCTTAGGATTTCCAACCCTCAACTGTTTTCTCTATCCACAGTTTCCTCAAAGTTGTCTATTGTCTCGTGTTTGATTTAATTACTTGCAATTAATTAGTTTCATACCCACAACTCAAAATATCGATCGTTCAGTTAATAGCAATTGTAGTCATTGTGATACTTAGTTCCTAGTTCCCTGTGTTCGATACTCGTACTTTCAGTACTATTACTTGATTTCGACACCGTACACTTGCGGTTAGATTTAGGGGAGGTGTAAACCCACCTATCACAGCTCTCCATCCATATCCACATCTACTCCAAGCACCCAACGCTAAAGTGACACTACATCCGAAGCTGAGCCATACACCTGAAGTTGTTGTCAACAAATCGGAAGTTGCTGCTGCAAACTCATGTTATGCTACACGCTCGGGTCAACCCTCTTCCCCGGAGGTTGTCCAACCACCTATGAATCCGGCACCAGCCCCACCGATCAGCAAGCCATCGTCAATTGAAGCCGTCCAAGACCTTCCCCCTGGTAACTATGTGGATCCGGATACAGCTCACATTACTGTTCAACCGCTTCAACATACCACCAAATGGACACGCACACATCCCCTTCATCAAATCATCGGCGACCCCTCTACACCAGTCCAAATACGTGGTGCCTCCACCAACTTTTGCCTCTTCTCTGGATTCCTCAGCCGCATCGAGCTTGCAACTGTTTCTGAAGCACTCAGTAATCCAGACTGGGTAATAGCGATGCAAGAGGAACTCAACCAATTTGAGAGCCTCACGGGTTGGAGACTTGTCCCACGACCGACGAACAAGACGGTGATTGGCACCAAGTGGGTTTTCAAGAACAAGAATGACGAAGACAGTGTTGTGGTTCGCAACAAGGCACGTCTCGTGGCAAAGGGATATCGACAACAAGAAGGAATACACTACGACGAGACATACGCCCTGGTTGCCCACATTGAAGCTATCCGCATGTTCCTCGCGTATGCCGCATACAAGAACATCACAGTGTTCCAGATGGACGTGAAGACTGCATTCCTCAATGGCATACTCAAAGAGGAAGTCTACGTTTCGCAACCTGAAAGGTTCGTGGACGACACCAAGCCTAACCATGTTTACATCTTAGACAAGGCCCTCTATGGCCTCAAGCAAGCACCACGAGCCTGGCATACTCAAAGAGGAAGTCTACATTTCGCAACCTGAAGGGTTCGTGGACGACACCAAGCCTAACCATGTTTACATCTTAGACAAGGCCCTCTACGGCCTCAAGCAAGCGCCACGAGCCTGGTATGGGTTTTTGCCACGGTTTTGAAAATTGGAGTTAGTCACGGTTGGGTTTAGAACCGTGGCTAAAAAGTCTTAATTGAGTTTGAGTATTGGGTTAGCCACGACTTAACTCAAAAACCGTGACCATTACAAAAAATGTTTAAACATAATGCCATGGTTTAGATAAAACCGTGACTAAATGGTTCTTTAAGGTCACGGTTTTTTTTCCATGACAAGTAACGACTAAAAACCGTGGCCATAGACAGACATATAGCCATGGTTTTTGTCTAAACCATGGTTTTATATTGTAACGGTTATTATCCGTGGCCATAGACTGACATATGGCCACATGAAACCAATTTTCCATGACCAAAAGAAATGTATATATAGCCACAAAAATATGTAAAACGTGGCCAAAAGCCACGGTTGTTTATAGCCACGGTTTTTATTATTTTGTGTGGTCAAAAGGTAACCAGTAGTCACGGTTATAAATATTAAACGTAACTATATGTGATGATTTCGCCATAGTTAATATGAAATGTGTGTAACTATGTCTTGAATTGATCACTGTTTTATTATTTTGTGTGACGAAAATGTAACTTATAGCCACGATTTGCTATTATTTTGTGACCAAAGTTACGGGTAACTGGTAGCCATAATTTCACATATTAAGCCTAACTATATGCCGTGATTTAGCCACGATTTGCTATTATTTTGTGTGACCAAAAGGTAACCTATAGCCACGTTTCTAAAAATAAAGCGTAACTATATGTCATGAATTTGACTATGGTTTTTAATATTTTTTGTGGCCAAAGGGTAACTGGTAGCCATAATTCCACATAGCAAGCGTAATTTTATGTCGTGAATTAGCCACGACTTTCTATTATTTTGTGTGACCAAAAAGTAACGTATACCCACGTTTCTAAAACTAAAGCGTAACTATATGTCATGAGTATTGGGTTAGCCACGATTTAACTCAATAATCGTGACCATTACGAAAAATGTTTAAACATAATGCCATGGTTTAGATAAAATCGTGACTAAATGGTTCTTTAAGGTCACAATTTTTTTTCCGTGACAAGTAACGACTAAAAACCGTGGCCATAGACATACATATAGCCATGATTTTTGTCTAAACCATGGTTTTATATTGTAACGGTTATTATCCGTGGCCATAGACTGACATATGGCCACATGAAACCAATTTTCCGTGACCAAAATAAATGTATATATAGCCACAAAAATATGTAAAACGTGGCCAAAAGCCACGGTTGTTTATAGCCACGGTTTTTATTATTTTGTGTGGTCAAAAGGTAACCAGTAGTCACGGTTATAAATATTAAACGTAACTACATGTGATGATTTCGCCACAGTTATTTTGTGTGACGATTGTCAAGGGCCTTTGATTTCTTTTCATATTATATTATATATATTTAGTATATATTGTACAAAAGACACAAAATGACACAAATATCATCTTAGTCTAGTTGGTAAGTGCCTTTGTCTCCACCCAAGAGGCATGGGTTCGAGTCCCTCTCTCTACACTAATTATTTTTTCATTTAAAATGACATTGTAATCTCCTTCTATTGTATGTGACCTTGGAGGCTTTTTTTGAGATTTATATTATTTCCATTTTTTTATTATTCCCCCGTCCCACTGCAATCTTCATCCCTTTCATCAATTGATTCAATTCTTCCAATATATTTATTTATTTCAATTCCTCAATTCCACTTTTTGCCACTGTTTTAGAAATATAGGTTAGCCACGGTTGGGTTTAGAACGGTTTTAGAAATACATGATTAACGTTTCTGGCGGATTTTCGGCGGTACATGTAAGTTCGCCGGAAATCAGCCGGAACTAGAATATTTCTGTATTATTCTTATTTTTTTCTTATATAATTATCAACATTATTATATTATTATTATTATATATTTTTTATTTTATAATAATAATAATTATTATATAATAATAATAATTATTATTATACAATCGATTAAAGCCCAAAACGGTCCATTAAATGCCAAAATGATTCATTAAAGCCTAAAACGGTCCATTGAAGCCCATTACGGTTCATTAAAGCCCAAAGCGGTCCCATTAAAGTCCAAATTGGTTCTTTAAACCCAAATCGGTCCATTAAAGCCCATAACGGTTCATTAAAGTCCAAAATGGTTCATTAAAGCCCAAAATGGTTCATTGAAACCCAATACAGTCCATTGAAGCCCAATACGGTCCATTGAAGCTCAAAGCGGTTAACTGTAGCCCAAAACGGTTCATTAAAGCCCAAAACGATACATTAAAGCCCATAACGGTTCATTAAATCCCAAAATTGTTCATTAAAGCCCAATACAGTCCATTGAAGCCCAAAGTCGCCCATTAAATCCCAAAACGATACATTGAAGCCCAAAACGGTTCATTAAAGCCCAATACAGTCCATTGAAGCCCATTACGATCTATTAAAGTCCAAAACCATACATTAAAGCCCAATACAGTCCATTGAAGCCCATTACGATCCATTTAAGGTCAAAACGATACATTTAAGCCCATAACGGTTCATTAAAGCCCAATACAGTCCATTGAAGCCCATTATGATCCATTTAAGGTCAAAACGATTCATTGAAACCCATAACGGTTTATTAAAGCCCACTACAGTCCATTGAAGCCCATTACGGTCCATTAAAGCCCAAAGCGGTTAACTGTAGCCCAAAACGGTTCATTAAAGCCCAATACAATCCATTGAAGCCCATTACGGTTCATTAAAGTCCAAAATGGTTCATTAAAGTCCAAAATGGTTTATTGAAGCCCAATACAGCCCATTGAAGCCTAATACGGTCCATTGAAGCTCAAAGTGGTTAACTGTAGCCCAAAACGGTTCATTAAAGCCTAAAACAATACATTGAAGCCCATAATCGTTCAATAAAGCCCAATACAGCCCATTGAAGCCCATTACGGTCCATTAGAGCCCAAAGCGGTTAACTATAGCCCAAAACGGTTCATTAAAGTCCAAAACAGTCCATTAAGCCCATAACGGTTCATTAAATCCCAAAATCGTTCATTAAAGCCCAATACAGTCCATTGAAGCCCATTACAGTTCATTAAAGCCCAAAGCCGTCCATTAAAGCCCAAAACGATACATTGAAGCCCAAAACGGTTCATTAAAGCTTAATACAGTTAATTGAAGCCCATTACGATCCATTAAAGTCCAAAACAATACATTAAAGCCCAAAACGGTTCATTAAAGCCCAATACAGTCCATTGAAGCCCATTACGATCCGTTAAAGTCCAAAACAATACATTAAAGCCCAATACAGTCCATTGAAGCCCATTACGATCCATTAAAGTCCAAGTCATAAAAGGTCTTGTTGGGCAATAATGATTAATTCTTAATAAGCTTTAGTTGGTCTTACTGGCCTTATTGAACTCAATACACACCACATGCATATATGCAGTACATATCTGCATACTAACGTGTAGTAAGTC